>JABFPB010001483.1:0-25009 GCA_022817645.1 Ceratoteleas bidentatus | reverse complement strand
CTGTTGGTAATAGATTTTCTATTCGTCACAAATAGATGAAAGATAAAAGTTCCAAGTAGATTTTCGACTCTACTATACTAGTTACAAATTGCGTTTAATACTAATTATTAAGAGTGTACCATAAAACTCGGGAACATTCCTCTTCCAGATGAACTGCATTCTTTAAACAAACTGAAATGCAACTACCGCTCAATAAGTGGGTTTAAAAAATTATTTGTATTAAAGCATAAAGCGCTCTGGCACATTGACTCAGTCGACGGTGTCAAAATTTGACACCGTCACAGTACTGTGAAAAAATCGAAGATTTCTGACGAGTTCTATTAGAACAATCGGAGTTCTGAGAGAAAATCGAAGAGTTCTGATGAGTTCTGGTCTTATAATAGGAGTACGGCACAGTTCTGATGAGTTCCGAGTGAAAGTCAAAGGACTTTCACCCAGAACTCATCAGCACTGTGCCGAATTTCTATTATAAGGCCAGAACTCATCAGAACCGTGCGATTTTAACTCAGAACTCATCACAACTACGGAGTATTCCGATTGTTCGTCTAGAACTCATCAAAACTCTTTTATTTTCACTCAGATCTCCTCAGAACTGCTCAGAACTCCAATTATTAGGCCTGATTCAGAACTCTTCGTCTAGAACTCATCAAAAGTCTTTTATTTTCACTCAGAACTCATAAGAACTTCTGAGAACTCGGATTGTCATACTTTAACTCATCAGAACTATTCGATTTTCATTCAGAACTCATTAGAACACTTCGATTTTCCCTCAGAACTCCGATTGTTCGGCTGGAATTCATCAAAAGTCTTAGATTCTCACTCAAAACTACTTAGAACTCCTATTAGAACGCCAGAACTCATCAGAACTCTTCAATTTTCACTCAGAACTCATAAGAACTTCTTAGAACTCCGATTGTTCGGCTATGACTCATCAAAACTCTTCGATTTTCACTCAGAACTCATCAGAACTTCTCAGAACTCCTATGTTTAGGCGAGAACTCATAAGAACTCTTCGAGTTTCTACGAAAACGGCTCAGAACTCCTCAAAACTCCGTTTGTTAGGCCAGAACTCATCAGAACTCTTCAATTTTCACTCAGAACTCATATGAACTGCTCAGAACTCGGATTGTTATACTTTAACTCATCAGAACTATTCGATTTTCATTCAGAACTCATTAGAACTCTTCGATTTTCCCTCAGAACTCCGATCGTTCGGCTGGAACTCATCAAAAGTCTTCGATTCTCACTCAAAACTGCTTCGAACTCCCATTAGAAGGCCAGAACTCATCAAAACTCTTCGATTTTCCCTCAGAACGCATTAGTACGCTTCAGAACACCAATTGTTCTACTAGAACTCATCAGAATTCTTCGATTTTCTTTCAGAACTCATCAGAACTCAGTCCTCCGATTGTTCTATTATAAATCTAAACTACTATAAAGAACTCTTTGATTATTACTCAGATATCCTCAAAACTTCATTTGTTAGGCCAGAACGCATCAGAACTCTTCGATTTTCACTCAGAACTCCGCAAAACTCCTATTAAGGGGAGCAACCCAAAAAATCATGAAAAATCGAAACAAATGGAAAACAAATTTAATTGCAGTTTTATATACGTTTAACCATTCACTATTGCATAATGAAACCAAAATTTGCATATCTGCATTACAAATTACGTTTTTTAAAATTTTGATTGGGAATGCACAGCGTAAAACAAAGCATTCCCAAACTTTAAATGCGATTAGATCGAAAACGTTTTTTCCAGTTTTCTCGCACTCGGCGTAATTTTTCTTCGAGCCAATTTTCAGCCGATTAACTTCAAACTTTGCACACATAATCTTCAAAGCATAATGAAGAATTTGTAAAGACAGATTTTCGATTTATTTGTATAAGCAAAAGTTACCACACTCCAAACATGAAAAATACCGAAAAATAGGCCAAAATCGGCCTGGTTTGTACATTTTATCACTTCAAACCATAACTCGAGAACAAAGTAAAAATTTAAAATTCCGTCATTACAAATGCTAGATAATAGAACGAGGATGAAGTGTGCAAAATTTGAAGTAAATCGGATGAAAATTGTAGTCAAATTATTACGCCAAAAATGCCCTTTTTGAACTATTTTAATTAATAAAAGGGGGGGATTTTTTTCGGGGATTTGTTCAAGTTTCTTTTTATATAGGCTAATATGAACAAAATATCGAAATTTCAAGTCATTCGGATGAAAATTACGGATTTTAGCCATTTGGGTTGCACCTCTCCTTAAGTGATTTGGAACATTACTGCAAATTTCGTAAAGTCATTCAAAGATTTGCTGCAAAAAAGTATCATTGTACAATTAGCTGAATTATAAAAGTCAGTATTATGAAACACATTTATTCACTGTTTCTTAGACGGATGATCGCATTTTTCCCGCTTTCTCCGATATTATTCACATTATAAAAATATGTGTATTATTTATGTAACATTATTTATTTTATTTAGAGAAAGTGGCAAAATTTAAGATTCGACGATCATAATCGCAGTACTGCATCGAGCCAGCCAAAACGCCTTCCCTAAATACGAAGCAAAGCAATAACCGATATTCATCAAAATTTACAAAATGTTCGTCGTACATTCAAGAATTTAATTATTTAATCGTTTTGTCACATCTTTTATAGTTTTCCAGATATTTAATTAAATTGTAAAAAATCCACTGAATGCCGATAACATAGGAATCGAATATTGTCTAACATCACCTTGTCTTTATATCATTACGATTTTATATTATGTACACCACCAACAATAAACTCCCACATCCCTCGTAGGATCTTCATCCCAAATTTTACCTCATTTTCAACATTGCCCTTAAAAACACCAAAACTCCACATAAAAATCACATTTGAATCAATCAATCTCAAATGCAGAAACCAATTAACAGTCCTAACAACTTTTTGCGTTAACGTCCTCGAATAATTCATCCCCCCTAAAATCCCTCTCCTCAAACATTCCATCCCTTTCTTCCCTTCCAACTTGAGCTCCTCAAAAAGAGACAGCCATACAAAACAGTGATTCGCCAACCACTTTTAACAGCGCCCCCACATCATTCCTCTCTCTCTCCAGTAAATTTATCTGACAAAGAGGGCAACACCTGCACACCTAAAATGTCCGCACTATCTCCGACATTGTTCTCAACCCTGCCGACACTTGCAATATGGCGGACTGCGCGTTCAGTAAGCGAGTTGAATTCGTTTGAGAGGTCGGTCGCGGCGCTCGACAAGACGGCGACTTTCGGGCTCACGGGAGTCGCGACTCCGGTCGACTGGACTGGACTGCGATCCCCCGCGACATCCGCCAAACCGGCGTTTTAACCCAACACGACTGCTCGCCGCAAGAACACTTTTAGGTGAGTCCTCGAGGATCGGATTCCGACAAGTAAGCCTCGGTTTCGTGTGCTTTGACCATTTTCACCCGCTCGCTGGAGCGCGACAATAGCCGACCTTCTGTCCTTGTCCTCGCAGTATCACAACAAATGCGATTTACTCTGTCGCGCTGATTTGTTTTGGGCGAACGTCAGAGCCCGTTTATCGCGGAGCGTTTCGACATTGCGGTATTCTTGAGGGTAATGAGACCGATCGGTCGACTGATACTTTGGAGTGGATTTTATATAACCCTGAATTGAGCTGTTCGATTTTTTTTGCCGTCTGCGATACGAAAACGCCCTCTGGCGATATCATTTGTTGTTATCGCTGTCATTTTTTGTGAAGGTTTGCGGTTTGGAATCTCAAATTTGTTGTGATCTGAGCAAAGGCATTTTTTAAAGTTGATTTTTTTGTGATTTTTTAATGGGGGAGTTTGTAATTTATGCATTTGAAGATGACAATTTTTTTTCATTTTTGGTGCAATTGGTGTTATTTTTATGCTTTTGTATTGAAGGCAGGCTTTTCCTCTTATCGGCCCAACATTTTCCCACATTCAGAGAATGATTTAAAATCATTTTTAAATAGATATTCGATGTTTTGTCTGTAATAATTAGAAACACCCTAACTCCGTTGCAGCAGACTTTCGACATCACTTTAACACCTCAGAGTAAACGAGAGTAAATAAAGGAGAAAATAAGAATAAATGAGAGTAAATGAAAGAGTAAACCATTTTTAAAAACTAACTTGGGATCTTCGCATATTCCAGTTGGGATCATTTAAGGAAGTTTCAGCACGATCTCTTTCATAATGAGAAAAAAATATGTTGTAAAGCAAAAAAATTTATGCAAGAAACCAATTACTAAAAAATCCACTCACTGGATGTTATGAAAAAAATGATTGAAGTTGACAAAAAAAGCATGGATCCTATGAATTTTCATTGTTTTTTTCACTGATTAAACAATGTGCCAATGACAAAATGTTGATGTCAGTATGACCAAAATTTAGAGAAAATGTCAGAGAAGAAGTTATCAGAGATGCAAACAATTGCAAAGTGTAGACAAAGTTGGTAATTAAGGTTATTTAACAAATATTGTTTTAGCATTTTAATACATTTTCATTTGTTCCAAAAACTTGTTCTCCAACATCAAAATGGATTAAGGTCCATGTATATTTGTAGATAACGTTTCCCTTTACACTGAAAGAAATTTAAAGCCAAATCAGCTTGAACTTGAATGGCTAAAATGGCTTGGCTTGTCCCAAGCAGTTTTAGCCGAACATTTCGGCTGTTTTAGCTTGACATATCGGCTGTATCAGCTTGAAAGATTAGGCATGAGTGAACTTTAGCTGTTTTTGCTTTCTGAGTCAGGCCAAAATAGTTTGAAAGTTCGGCTAAAACTGCTTGGAAAATAATAATTTTCAGATTTTTTTAATGGTGAAAATATTTTTTGTAATTTTTAAAAATACTGTAAAAAACTACATGTTGAAGTGTATATTTCCATTAACATCAATGCAGAAGATTTATTGTAAAAAATTATATTCATTAAACAGATTATATCAATTTATCTCATATAATCTCTCCAATTTCCTGTATAATTAATCAAAACAGTAACAATTTAAATAATCTTATTTTTAGATATCTACAAATTCTCATTAATAAAATATTTTTATTATTCATTATTGATATCTACAAATTCTCATTAATTAAATATTTTTATTAGAGCACTCGACCGGCAATCGAGAGATCTGGTGTTCGACTCCCAGTGCTAGCTATACGACATTTTTTTCGTCGAAATTATTCCTCTAAATAATCTATAAAAATTATGCAACATTGAATCCACGCTCACCATGCGGGCTATGTTGTAATAATTAATTTGACACTAAAATCGATCGTTAATCCCAAATTAATAAATATTTTTATTATTCATTATTGGAATTTCTTCATGTAATTTGAAGCCTCTTTTTATTTATATCAGAAAACGTATTGTTTTGGTTAACAGGAATTAAAAAAGGTATAATATCCTTTGCAAAACCATGGCAGAGACTTTGAGACTGACTACTTACGGAAGGTATCCACCATGTGCAAGTACAACGCGTTTGGAAGATCGACGTGCAAGACGGTAATTATCCAATATTTACCAATTATATGCTTATTTGAAAATTCATTAAAATATAATATTGAGTATACAACTTCATAGATGTTATCACTTCTTATCATGTCATCTATAATCTTCACTCTAATATTTTAAATGTATTTTCTTAAACAATTTCTAAATAGACAAATTTATCTCTAGTTTTCACATAATCCCCAAAAACTATTGAATTTTAAGGAAGAAATACCTCCTTTCATAAATTTTTTGAATGGATACTATAGATTATCCTGGATGGATAATCTATAGTGTCTATTTCTCATCCCTCATTATTCAATTTTCCCACTACATTTGCTATAATTCATAAAAATGTATTTCTATATACATTTGTATAAACAATTGCTCTCTTTTTAGTCATGCATTAAGACTTGAACGCAACAGAAAGCCGGACAAACCCGAAGATTTCGTCTGTTATGAATCCAGCGATGATGAACAAGAGACTGTTGCAGAATCAACGCAGTACCTTCAAACGTCGTATAATTTTGTAGACCTGATCCGAGCGCGAGAAACGAATTCTAAAGAAGTGCGCAAAATCAACCAAGAATATGGCTCGAGACACATATTGACACATGATTTGTTTAAAGAATACTCTGTTAGTTTGTTCAATATGAACAAAGTCTTTTGTTCACAATGGCTAAGCGACAGACAAGTTGTCTTTGGCACTAAATGTAACAAGCTGATGGTGTATGATGTTTCAACCCAAAAACTAGACCAAATACCATCACTTCACGGCCGGCAATCGAACCATGGTGGTGCTGCTGTTGTTGAACAACAATGTGGAATTCATTCGGTTCAAATCAATCCCTCTAGGTACATTTTTTTAAATACAATTGTAATCAAAATGAAACTTAAAATCATTCTTCAAGTCTGGAAGAATTAATGTTTGAGAATACAAACTTCCAAAAAAATTCTTTTTTGTAAATGTTTGTAAAATGATATTTTTTTTTTTAGAATAGTTTGGTTTTCAATAAACAAAATAATTTATAATTTAAATTATTGGCAGTCCAGTTATAAAAAATGTAAAACAAAATAAGCTCACATTGGCATTCATTTCAGAACATTACTAGCAACTGGAGCGAGAAGTAGCAACGAAATAGCTATATATAGACTGCCAACATTGGATCCAGTTTGTGTTGGCGAAAGTGGCCACAGGGATTGGGTTTTCGACATGTGCTGGCTTGACGATGAATTTTTGGTGTCTGGTTCCAGAGACACAAAAATGGCACTGTGGCGAATCGACAATGAATTAGCCGAAGCACCTGACAAAGCGGATGTTCCTACACACACGTAAATAATTCTAATAACAAAATAAATGCATCTGCAATTTAGCAGAGCAAATAAAAAACTTTTGATTTAAAAAATATACTGTGCAAAAATATACTGCCATTTTTCATCGTTCGATTTGTGATGTTTTAGATTGGTTCAGCCGGTTTGTGTAAAAGATTGCCGTTCTGCTCAAAAAATTCGCGCTTTGGCTTTCAACAAAGCTTACAATGAAATCGCAGCTCTATCCCTGAATAACTTCATCCACATATGGTCAGCAGAGACTTTCAAACAAAAGATTTCCAGAAAGTTACCAGCTTGTCAGGAAAATGTATGTCTAGCTGTGCAAGATGATGGAGTTTATGCTGTTGGTTGTCGGTCTTATACATTATTACTTGATGCACGCACATTGCAGCCTATTAAGAAAATACCATCAAGGTACAATATTCTTTGCAAGCCTTTTCAATTGGGATCTCATATGATTCAATACGCCATCTGGATCGAAACTATTTTCATCATATTTTCCATTTTTCACAGTAACTACAGTTAAATTATATTAAAAAAACTACAATTAAAACAAATTTCATAAAATTCAGGGAATCTAAGAAATGTTAAGAATGAAACTTACTTTATATATCAAATTTTTAGAGAAAATTTTTTGTTGAAAACATTTTGGTAAGATGTACGTCTCGATGGCAAACCCCGGTTCTATGCAACGAAATATATTATAATTTATATTATATTATAATTCATTTATGGAGTTTACATTTCTGTATATAGATACAGCGGCTGTGGTATCAGGTCCGCTAGTTTTCAAGGCTCAGTTTTGACGATAGGAACAGGGTTAGGCATGTTAATGTTCTACGACGTCAGAGCACAAAAGTACTTAGAATCTTCAATAAATTCAAACAGAACGGTGGTTCTCAAGGCATCCAAGGGATATGTAGTAAGTATCCTATTGATTAATTAGTTAGAGTTGTGCGATTTAAATCGGTAATTTGCAAACCCTAATTTAAAATCATTTGAATCTTCGTTTTGTTAATTACATGTTCTGATTTGTTGCATGACACCTGTTTGCTTTCCTGATTCCAATCCTTTTTCCGATCCTGATTGTGTTCGAGATGGACCGGGTCAGTTTTGGAGATCTTTGCGTTAGAGTTCTTCCTTGGAGAGCCGAACTAGATGTGATTCCCGGCTCGCCGAAGAAAGAAGAAGCTTTTTGTTTCTTTTATTTTCGTTATGAAATGTCGCGTTATTGTGTTTTGTAATTTGGAATATTTTTGGGGTCGCCCCTCAGAATTTAAGTTCAAATTTAAATGAATTTCGAAAATCAATTGTCAGTTGCGTCGCCGTTAGTTGTTTGGTTGCGTTAGAGATCCTGTCATCTGTATTGAGTAGAGTGCGGCGAACCCGTAGAGTTTGTTTCGCGAATAAATGCGATTTGTTTATTTTGTATTTTCCTGGTGTTTCATTGTGTTCTCTTTTTTTTGCTTTGAAATAAAATATAACTCGAAACTGCTGAATGGCAAATTTGCCGTTATAAGTTTCACATAATATTTTATGGAATGGTTGGAAAGAATCATGTTGATTAGAATACAGCCAGAATTGAACCTTATTTATTTGAACTGTTCATTGGCATATGCAACATATAATTGCTAATCCCGTTTATAATCTTTTTTTAGTTTCCGGATGAAGAATACATTGATGGTTTCCAAAACGTTAAGTACACACCTGCGATATATACGCATTGCTACGATGCTTCAGGAACGCGACTATTTACTGCAGGTGGACCACTTCCAGCTAATCTATATGGAAACTATGCAGGGTTATGGCAATAATTGATCAGTAATATCTTTGGCTGTCATGCTGGGAGAAAGTAGTTCAATTAAAAAATCAATAATATCTATAAATACTAAGAACTTAACGTATTGCCATTGATTAGACTAGTTCGGTCGTGAGATATTGTTAAACATTGTATTCCTAAAAAAATTTAGGACATTTTAATTTGTTTTTATTTATTGCTTTGAGTATATCAATATTGTTTCGAGATTTATACAGCATATGAATTTTCGTATAAATCAGCATCGTTACAGAATTCGTGTCATTAGATATGTATTCGAGATTTTTTTTTAAGTTTTAACCCCGTGACTCGGCAAATGCGTTATTTTTTATATTTATAACTGTAAATTATTTTTAATTTATAACAAGACTAATTTTAATTAAGATGTTGTATACTTCGTTGCATGGTTAATCTATTTTATCTATTGAATTCATTTACACTGTTGATATTAATGTACTGCTGCTGCCTTAAGCAAAAAAGTTGGTAATTGGCAAAGTTTCAAAAAATGAGATGATCACAAACATAGATTCTCCTTAGGTTTGTTTTTATAAGGCCGTAATCGAATTTTTTATTATTTGTTGTAATAAACAGTGATTTTTACACATTTTTTACAAAATGATTTTTATAAAATTTTTACTTTGATTTTTACAAAAAAAATTGTACATAATTTTAATTTATTTTCATTTAGAAAATGAAGTTTTCTTGATTTGAAAACTTCAAAACTGAATTTAAAGTTAGAATTTATACAGTTACTTTCTCCTTTAAGGCGGCAGTACTTTAGTGTAAGGTTTACATGTAAAGTGATGTCAGTTAGGAAGAGCAAGTTTTAATTAGGCTTTTCATCATCTTTAGACGATATCGAATGCGTGCTACAATGGAATTATGACTGTGTATACATTTTTATTACATTTTTAACAATTTATTTATATATGAATATGTATGATTGTTTAATAGATATTCAACGACAGAGCGATTCTGAGTTTAATACATCTGATGAAATAAACAAAGTTTTTGACAACATATGTTTAAATACACCTTTTCAATACTTTTGTCGCTTCAAAATAAAAAAAAATTCATTCATTTTTTCAGTAATGCAAACAATTTTAATGACATGTAAAGTATGACAATATGATATTGCGGTACATTGAATGAGGTCTCTACAACCAAACAAAATATAATAAATTTAAATAATTTTTGTTTAATCTTGATTATTGTCAAACAGTTTTTTGCATGCTCATATACTAAATAATTTACCTTAAAATGACCAATCGGTACAAATATAAACATTTTTTATTATAAAATATGATATTTGAAAAATTATATGTTATTTCTTAAGTTACAAAAAAGTTACAAAAAGCTTTTGGTACGACCGAACTAATTTAATCAACTTTTATGTCAATGAAACTGAAACAGTTCTGTATTTAAGATAATAAGTATACTAAGTATAAGATTTTTTACAACATATGCAGTGGAAATGGCTCATTTATAACTCTTTCGTAATCGTTACTATATTATACTAAATAAAATTTTAGTATATGCGATTGCATTACTATCTGCATGTCTGGTGCTGGCGCTTTTTTCTTTTCGGTGTTTGGTTAAACTGTACCATTGAAAAATTCGTTTGAAACGAGCCATTTGCTGTACTTGTTGCAAAAAATATCGTAAGTAACAAGATTAGGAGTCGATAATTTTGGCGACAGCGAAGTTTTTCTTATAAACTTTTCAAAAATAAACTTTGTTATAAATCTGATTAAAATACTGTCCGTGTTATTTGTTTAGGAAAGCATATCACATTTGACCGAACTTCCAGTTTTATTTTTACGATCCACTTTTAGTTGATTCAAATGGTTCCACAATGTGTGTACACAAAAAAGTACATTACTTCTCGTGCAGAATAAATAAAATATTTTCAGTAAATATTTGCAGACAAATATGGTCAACTTGTACAATGATATACTATTTTATTGAAGAAGATTTATTTATTCAGTATATCTTACTCAGTAAATTGTGTAGGAAGTATGATTATTTAATATATAATTTAATAAATTTTTATGGAAAATAGTTCTCGAATATGTAATTAATCCCAGAAACCTTTTCTCACTGAACAGGGTTTTAATTTTTAATTTAACAGGGTTTTTCCTTTTCAATGTTTCAGTTTACAATACACTATCTTAGTATTAATATTCTTTTTAGTGAAGTAAGGACCATCTCTTATTATAAAAATATATTTCACATTTCACGACTAAATTGCAAATGAGAAATTTACAATTCGGTTTTATTTTTATTTTTAATAGATTCCATAGTGAAAGTAGGAATATTTTGGTAATTTAAAAAACATATTCCCAATATATTTTATGTAAAAAAATATATTCCCAGTTTCTATAATTTGCTGGGAATATATTGTATTTTTACAATAAATTAGGAATATATTTCTAATTGTTGAAATATATTTGGATTATATCGAGAATATATTCGAAGCACGTTGGGAATATCGTGAATTTATTAATTTTTTTAGTAAGTTTATACTAGTTTTCGGTAATTCCATCATTGGAAAGTTGGGTGCATATTTAATTTCATACATTTAAAATCTTTACACTTTGACAGTGAATGGCTAATTTTTCTCCTCTGTAGCACCAATGACAAATTGAAATCTTATCAATTCTACTTCTTTATCCAACATATGGATTGAATGGAGAGAGAAATATAGCAAATCTTCACAATCTTTTAACATTGGCATACAGATGGCGACGTTGCCGTAACTCGGCAATTTTGGTGCAGAACGGGACGCAGCGAATCACTATATTACATCTGTGTTATAAGGTGCAGCATGAAGACAGATAATAACTGGTCTCTGACTGATTATCCGAGAAGTGTATTGAAATGAAAGACGAGTTAACAGAACAATGTTGGAGGACTCATTCCCAGCGGCTGAAAAAATTCTCGCTGATATTGAAAATGTGTTGAAGAAAGACCCGTATTTGTAAGTATTAATGGAGGTTTATAGAAAAAAATGTCAATAAACATTGTTATCAATAATTGACAAAGAATACATCTTTTTTCAAGCAAACTTGTGTAAAATTTATTTCTGAATATTTCAGATATAGTTTTGCAATGTAAAAGGTACATGTCTTGTAATGTGCTTATGATTTTTTATTAATTTTGTGTTTATAAGATTTTATTTTGATATTATACAATGTGACCAATAACCCTGGATTGTGCTTAAATTACAAGTAACGTGCCTATATATTGCATAAATATTTACAATATATTATGAAAATATGGTTATACTTATAAAGTAATTTTAGCAATTGGTAATGTTATGTTCATTTTATAATTATATATAGTGTTTTCTTGCCGAGTTATTAATAGTCTAAAGCTTTATTCATAATTATGTACATTCATGGAGCTCAGCGAGTTTATAAAAAGGAAATTGTATACATTTAAATAATGTTCATGAAAACTTGTATATATGTCAAAGCTAATGTTTCAATGTAATTTTAAATAATACTTTTATTTTTAATTAATTTAATATTGAATTATGCAATTTAAATCTTTAAAGGACTCCATTTAAGTACATTTATAAAAAAAAATATATTTTTATTTATTATTAATAGCAGATGTTTATATTTTTGTAGTTCTGAAATTTTACTGTAATGTCAATATGCACTTTTAGTAAAAAGTCAACTGATTTTTTAACATTTCACATACAATCTGCAAATCTTTGAAAACTTACAATTTGAGATAATTTTCAGGGACTTGTCATGATTTTCAGGATAAGTAATAATGAGCATTATAGAAGCTGAGTATGAAGATAATTTTAATTTGATCAAAACTATAAAAAAAATGTTATAATTGAACAAGAAATGGATTATTTCTTATAATTAATAAATCATTGAATCTATGTGAAATGTGTTTAACTAAATAATGTTAAATAATAAGTACATATAAACAGCCAGAAGTGTCTGATGTTGGTTGATTTAAATGTTGTGGTTTTTGTTACATTTTTCTCTGCTTGACAATTATTTATAGTACCTCTTGGGAATTTTCAGTATTCTTTTGCTGCCAATCACCGAATCTCTAAAACTACACATATGATTTAATTTTGTTTCAATACACCGATCGCCTGATTATATGCAAAATTTACACAAAACATATGAAAGTCAATATTTAACTGAAACTGAAACTTAAAACTTAAGTCTTATGTAATTTCAATTGAAGCTGAACATCATTAACTGAGATATTTGAAAAACTGAGTCTAAAGATCCCTGGTAAAACAAAACATATAGCAAAACATATTTCCAATATTTGTACATATGTATATTATTTAATTAAACATGAAAAAATGAATTTTTTAGTGAAAAGATTTCAAATTCATATTTTTATTCTCGATTCCATTCTATTCTCTTCTATTTCAGTTATTTGTCAATGTTTTAATAGCAAATTTTGAATTCTTGAAAATAAATTCGTTTGTTCAATTCCTCCATCTGCATTCACCAAAAAATATTAATTCTTTTCTATTCATTTCAATTCCACTCAAATAGATGTTTTGAATTTCGTGATAATGGGAATTCAAAACTTTGTCGTTCAACCTAGGTTAACCGAACAACTAAAAATTAACACAAACTTGAGAAGAAAATTCAATTTAATTCTATTCATTTATCTATCAAATATTTATTCCAGAACTTTTTCAATCAAATCCAATATTTTTAAGACTATGGTTCCCAACTCCAATGTCTCAACCATCAACTTCCCTGTTTCAGAGCGAGCTTTGAAATTATTCCTGCAGAGGACAATGAGAATAAATCCCCCGTCTTCTACGACGACAATTCCCTCGGTCTGGCCTCCTGGTGCGTCCAGCCACTCTACTGTTACGCCTACAACCGCCTCTTGGACCTACGCCGCAACAAACACAAACGCGAAGAACCCTTAACGGTAGCCCGATGGCTCTTGGGATCCTTGCTTTTAAACCCAGATGTCACCACCTTCTGGAACATGCGTCGCGAACTGGTCAAGAGCCACCGCCTGGATCCCCTGAAGGAGTTCCGCCTGATGAATCTCGTCCAGTATCACAGTCCAAAGTGCTTTGAGGCTTTCTCCTACAGGCGCTGGTTAATCAAACTCATCCTCCTCCAAAACAAGCACCACCGCAACACAGACATCGTACCCATCCTCCGAGCCGAAATCCACGCCTCCAGTGTCGCCGCCGAAAGATACCCAAACAATTGCCACGCTTGGAGCCACCGTCAGTTCGTCATCGCGACCTTCGAAGAGGTCGCTCCAGTCGAACTCTACAAAGTCCTGCTCCAGGAATGGGAAGACTGCGCCAAATGGTGCGACCGAAGGGTTTCCGACTACAGTGGCTTCGCCTACCGCCAATTCCTGCTGAAGAAGTTGTTGCTCTTCAAGAACCACGCCAAATCGGAACCGGCAGTGAGCGAAGATTGCCTCGAGAAGCGACGTCAAATAATCCTCAACTTCTTGCAAGTCAGCGCCACCGATTCCCTGAACGACTACTCCAGCAATGAAATGCTGGACATTTTGCACGGGGCGGAAACCACGGAGCAAGTGAAGGAGGTGGATTATGACCAGCTGCTGGTGAATCTGTCTTTCTGGGCGGAGGAGTGTTTGCTCAACAAGGACCTTATTGATATTTACTCGGGCCACGAGGCACTCTGGTGCCATCGGCGCTTTTTGGCTCACTGTCTGAAGTCGCTGAACGTTTCCTACCGAAACTTCCGGGAGTACAGATGGGAAATCATCGAAGGTCGGTGCGGCTTGAGGCCGAAGCTGGACCATTCGGAAGACAACGTCACTTCGAGACTGGAGATCGCATTTCGGGATCACAACCGGGAATTGTTTTCGAGTTCTCGGGTTGCGGAGCAACATCACGCAAACCTGGCGGACAAGTTCGTCAAGTTTTTGAACATCATTGAGTTGGTGGTATAAATGCTACTCATAGACCAAGGGAATGTATTTTTAAATGGACAGATTTTTCACGCCTGAGACCTGAATCACGAAAAGGACTCGAATAGTATGCAGTATCGTTAATCTGATGTCATTTTATTTATACGCCAATCCAATATCTTTAAATGGCGCCGATCTGCTGTTTGTCGACGACGACAGTGTTGAGAAAATATTTGTTTTAAATTAAATACTTGTAAATTATGGTAAATGAAGTAAGTTGGGTGTAAAATAGGAAGATACAATAGATTTGAATTGTTGATACATTTTAACAGTCGAGTTATTATTATTATCGAGTTATTAAACTGAAAATGCTTTATTCAACGATCGTTGTTGGATTGGCGTATATTTTTCGTTGTAATGGCGTAGCGATTACGGAAGTTTCGATTACAATTGCTGTAACAGTTACATTTACATTTAAATACACGATAGCATTATCTGCTAGTTGTATTTAAGAGAAACCGTGATGTGCAAAGACTAGCAAATCTAGCTGTTTCCCTCCATGCACATGGTATTACGTTTATGAAGATGATTTATCAAGTTTGTAGTACCGAGTTAGTGTCTTTATAAAATATTATTTGTAATTACCGTACGCGTTTTTTTTAATTATGAGCAAAATGGCAAAAAGGCGTACGATTTGTCAGATCAAAATTATGTATTGAAAAGGAATTTTTTATATCCAATGCAATCTTTCGTCATCAAAGGATCGCTGGACTACAGTTAAAAGTTGTAAAAATAAATGTATTATTAACTACGAAAGATTCTTAATCCGGTAGTGTAGACTTGAAAAATCACCTGAAATGGTTAACAAAACCAGTATTCTATACTATTTGGCATCTTTTAGTGATTGAGTGCTTACCGGGTAAGTATAGTTTACACGTATTTCACCGATATGGATATGGAAAGCGGACAAATGAAGCGTTTAGTTGCAATAAGTGTTCTTCATATCGAGAATCAAATTACAGTACTCAACCAACGTCTGTGCAGTCGAAATTGCTCAATGACAACAGAAAAATATCCAAGCCCAGGTGTATCTAAATGATACCAATATCTGGAACACTTGTTGTTCCAGATATTGGAGTTAAAATGAAAGTGAAAATATTTTTTATTGATAAATGGTTACAAAAACAAAAAAAAGACAAAATGGTTACACTATCAAAATTAATTTAAAAAACCTCACGAATGCTTGTGAAAATACATCTTGAAAATCTTTGAAAAATCTCATTGAAAAAGTCTGATAGCCCCAAAGTTGACAGATTTTGGGGGTAAAACCTATGTGCAGTTTTTACCCTATTTTTCTTCTTGCGAAGAGCTTCATCGAATTTATACTGCTCATCTAGTTTCATAATATGGGCATCTAACAAATCTCTCCCGATGATTCTTGTTGGACTGTATAAATTGCTATAGTTGTTTTTTCCTTTTAGCCTATCATAAAGGGCTTTCATGGGAGTAGATTGGAGTTGTGGGTGAGACATGACTTGAATGATTTGAAATCTGAAGAGAACACCAACAAGTTCCAAGCAAACTAGTTCTATTCTTTAGTTCTACTCCAAGTTTATTTTAACATTTCGATCGCTAAAATAGTGAAAATCGTCTCTGCAACTCTTGCAAGTGTAACAACATTGGACGTCTGATTATGTTTTTAGACTTTTTATATTTTATCGGTCGTGAGTTAGAGTCCTACCTACGAAAGTTTTTTGTCATAGATGTTGAACTTTTTCAGACTTTTTCAGACTGAAGATTAAGAGATTTTCAGGGACTTATTTCCATTAGGGAAATTATTAAAATTAACCCAAATATCTTCTCGAATGCAGGATAAATCAGACTCCTGGTTGACCTTCTGTAAAAAGATATCTTGACCAGATTTTGGTCGTTTCGGGCAAGACACATGAGCAGACGTTGGTCCTGTCTTGTATTGAGATTATAATGTCTTCTTGTCACATTCACGCCTAAGCATTTTAAATGTTTTATAATTACTTTATTGTAATTTATTAGATATATTTAAATATAATATTGTTAATAAAATTTTGAAAAAAATAAAATTATTTTCATTATTTAAGTGTTTAAGTTACTCGTATAAGTGCAACTTATCTACGGAACATAATACAATAGGAAAACTTTAAAGGCGAAGAATACCATCTAGTAAAAATATCGAGAACATATATTTTAACCGTATGTGATGCCTAAATGATGTCACGTGACATCCCTTTTAATTCACAAGGGTTATACAATTTCATATTAAGATATGTATTTCGTAATACTATTGTGCAGTCACGTACCACAAGCTCATTCGACTCAAAATAAAAAAAAATGATTTTCGTTGATAGAAAAAAGCAGAAAAGTAAATTAGGTTGTGCATACAAAGTATTGTGTATTGTACTCTCTGTTTTTCGGGAGAAAAGCGAAACAATTGAAAAGTTCAGGTCAAGTATAAATAACCGATGCATACTCTTTTTTCCTATTGAAGTATAAATAAAAAAAATGAAACAATCAAATTATATACACTATCATATAAACTCTTATATGAAAGTGTCACAAGGTTTGATATATAAAACAAGCTTAAGTACATGGCAACGTTATTTTCAAGAAATTGTTTCTGCTATATGGTAAATTAATTTCAAGGACTTGCAATGAACCTACTGATTAAACGATCGTAGAGATTTATATAGGAACATTTTTTTATAGGAATTGCAACAGGAAATCCGTAAATGATATGTGGAATTCTATCTATTTTTGTCTACAAATTTTTATAAAATTTTTATAAATGACTTTGCAATTTTTATAAATTTCTATGAAATTTATAAACATATACGTGTGCTAACTACAATGTTTAGACTGGAGGGCGTCAGATTTGTCGTAATTCGCGCCAAGTTTTATATCGCCGAAATTGATCAGAAAATAAACGAAAATGCCCCCTAATGGAAAAACGATGCGAAACTGACATCGAATCAACGTCGATGCCGCCTCGTGGAAACATTGAATCGATATCGAATCAACGTCTCAATGTTCCTTCAGTCGACATTGAATGGAGGTCGATGCCATCGACGTTGATTCAGTGTCGATTTCGTATCGCTGTTCCGAAAGGGCAAAGACAAACGCTTTCGTTTAACAGCTATGCGTTCCTTCTCTCACGGTGTATTCGTAATACACCATTGAGATTGTAGGATCCGACGGTGTATCCGACCCATTGAGATCCAGGAAGGCAATCTGCCCAATACTTAACACAACGATAAGTTTTATACATAGTTCGTCCAATTCGGGAAATTATTATATGAATTGCATTTTCAAAGTTTCTTAACCTTTAAGTATCCTATTCCCATTTTAAGGTTCCTATCCGAGTTAGGGAATTACATAATGAAAACTTGAAGACCGGTACCCCGGAATAGATCGGAGACAATTGGACGACCTTCAACCCGCAGAAAAAAAATGTGTGCCCAACACGTACTGAGCTTCAGCTGCACAACAAAAGAGGGTCCAAAAGAGTAAAGACATTGACATCGGAATATCGTTGATACTCCAGATTTTTAAGAGTGCCTCTGTCCGGTAATCTTTTCGATAAGTGCCCTGTAATCCGGTAACACACTGGCCGATATGTGTCCGATGTCGCGTATAAATGCATCCGATAACTCATATAAGTTCCGAACAGCCGTACAAATGCAAATATTATATTTATTCTCTTTTTATCGATACTTAGCGTTGTCTCGTTTTTTGATTATTAACATTTAGAAACTATCATTCTTCAAACGAAAATATTTTTACTGAAAACGCCAATTTTAAACAGAAAATTCGAATTAAATGCAGACCTTAAGATTCCTTAAATGTCCGATAACCGATATGTGTACCTTAACGACTTTGACCGAGGGGTATAGTTTCAAACTTCTGCGACTTAGGTCGTGGGTTCGAGTTCCAGCTTAAGTTTGCTTAATTGAAAATGAATGACAATTTTTCAACTTCGTGTGATTGCAATTGTTGGATATAATTTCTTTAGCATACTATGAATAATTGTTTATTCCAGGTTTGTCCAGCCAATTTTGTAGTCGACATTGGGGTTTAGGGTGGGATCCAACAACAAATTAGTATTTTTCACGGGGAAACCATGCGCGAAAAATGGTAATATCAATATACATTTTACAAATTATTCTGTGCAATGCATAAATGTTTAAACGTTTTTTTGGTTGATATCCAAGAGACTAAAAGTCTAGTGCATTCACTCAGAAACAAAACATATCCCGTCTTAAAATCTTCTAGTAATTCCCAACAGAACAATGTAATTAGGATTTACTGAGATTTTAGAAACCACGATTTCCTAAGTAGAACGTCTATTCCCAACAACATTTCGAGTTAAAATATTCTAGCTATTCCCAATAGTATAATTCTTCTACTTAGTAAAAAGGAATTTACTAAGTAGAAGAGTATCGTCTGTTCCTAATATCATTTCAAAGCAACTGTCACAAGGAAAGAAAAACAACATAAGGAGTGACTACTCTTCCATTTTTTAACTAACCACATTTGTCTTTGCGATTAAAAAATGTTATAATAAAAGATGTTCTACCTCGTAAATTACAATTTCCAAAATCCTAATAATTCCTGAATATATTCCTCTATTGGGAAGTATTTTAGGATTTTCACACGAGATACTTCTAGACTTACAAAAATGTTAGACACATTTTAATATAAGTTGTCTTGATCTGACTGTATCTAATGCACAGTATACCTATGCATCCCTTAGGCAGCACCTATGCCCAAGTTGCATTCGGTGTATATGATAGTAGTAGCCGTCGCTGGAGCACTCGGTCAATAGGTGAGCTTCGTAGCGCAGACGCGGCTTCATTGGCGGGCGTGCGTGTCATTTACGAGAAGCTAAGCAGTGACAGAGCTTACAGTCTAGATATAGCGTGTACGGGTTCAATTGTGGCTCCTCTGACATGAGTTGTATTGCCGTATTCCACCGAAATCCTCGAATATTTAGCTGCCAAATCAGCAACATCATGTCGTGTCAATGAAGTGTGTGGTGATAAACTGAGAGCTTCCCATCCTGCCTGCTTGAATCGAATGATAACCACCGACAACGACTCAAGTTCGCTAAAATAAAAACGAAATTGCGAGGCATAGGCAAGCGAAGCGAAATTTCGATCCACAGACGTTCGCTATAAAGATCAATTTCCGGCATTTTCGTTGGTTGCATATTTAGTTAGATAGAGGATTGAATGGCGATTCGTCTGGAATCAGTCTTCATTCAAGTTTAGTCAGAAATGTCAATCTTCCTTTAAATGTATCGTCTGTAATCAACAACGCGAGACAGTGGCGCCTCTCTTCTGGACCGCCAACTACGACAAAAGTCAGAACAGGTGCGGTTTGTAGCAAATATCTGGTAAGACGACGTTAAGAATTATGTAGTTTAGATTTGATAGAAAAGGAAGTTATAGTTAGGAGGTAGAAGTTATTTAGACATATAATGCATCTCGAAAAATGTTTGGTTTATGAAACTAAATTTTGGTTATATTGACCCGAGTAATTGGTCAATACAGCCTGGTCTAAACCAGGATTGGACCATGTTGTGTGGTTAATGTTAGAAGTCGAATTCAATAAATGACATAGTTCGTTTATGAACAATTTATAAGCAACTTGAAAAATGTTTATATCGACGTGCCAGAAACAAGTGTCACGTCTCAATTATATTTTGAGTCTTGCTCGTCTATATATTCACTTATAATACTGATATAGTTATTTACTATTATTTGGTTGAAAAATGAAACATTTATTTGAAGTAATAATATGTATCGCTTATTTGGCCAAATTACATTAACCAAATAATTTTTGGGGGTAATGATAAATATTCGTCTTTATAATGAATACTATATTCAGATGTATAGATTAGAATTAGTTAATTAGATTAGTTAAATTTATTCCTGTTAGTTAAAGCATAATTGAATTGATACTCCTGAACTGAAATTATTAAGAATTACAAAGAGGAATATTTCATTGTACATAGAGAATTTTTTAACAGCTACAGTGTGAAGCTAACTCGTGGCTTAGCTACATTTTCTAGCTGGAGCAAGTACAGTCAATATTATTCCAAATAATTATTTAGCTGCAGAAGCTACAAAAATGTCTGTACATTTTATTTGAATTTTCTCAGTATGAGATAATTAAAAAGTACGAAATTAAAATTGATAATTGTTTCAGTTGGATTAAATTTTTTTACAATATATTATTCAATTATATATACTTCATCCAGTTTCGATACATCACAAATGTTTCACACATAAAAAATTTACGGAGTTCGATGACAAGCTGTGCGGAAAGAAAAATTCAATCCTTTTCAAAGTGGTGCATCGCGAAGTGTATCACCATAGTACAAGTTTGTGGCTATTTGTCGATCGATTCACGCAATAATTATTGAATTTCTGCCCGCGTAATTCTGCCCGCAGATAAAAAAATCAAACGGTCTGGTATCAGATTGTGTCCAGACTGTATCGAGACTACGTCCGGACTCTTCTGAGTACGAATATAGAAGAAGTCTGAATATTCTTATTCTAAGTCCGGTGCAGATGCTGCGCCACTCTAGCGCACAATCTGCACGAAATATAAGATGCGTGAGTTGCTCGTTACTCTGACGTAGCTTCTGCACCAAAATTTGTCCGTGTAAGAAGCCTTATATATATCGAAAAGTGCCCGAAATATTGTTTAACCAACACTCCAAATACAGTTAAATACGGGTTATTTTTTATTTATCTAAAATATTACATATTATTTCAATTAATTTTGTTATGCGGCACTTTATTTTTCTACTGCTGTTATTTGCTATTTCTATTTTTTAACTGCTGTCAATTTTCCAGTTTACACTCTTAAAAACAGTCATATTACGTACTGTAATTTTGTGAACAATTCATTTATTTTAATACAACCTATGCTGAAAGGATTTGTTTTCAATTGAATAACATAGTAGTTTCAGATTATTCCTTTTATTATGAAAGGATTTCGTTTTATCGATATATTGAGCGGACAATCCTGTCATTATGAAAGGAATCGTTTCATGATGAATAATTTATTTTAAGAGTGTTATGAATGATAGGTATGGTCATAATTCAATACACTCTGGTCACGAAATTGAAACTGTCTCGACAAGTAATCACAAATAAACCGCTTATTGATGCAATATTTGCTATAATTGACTCTGAAAATCTTCATATATATTAACAAATAAATATTTTTAGATATTTTTTTGTTACGCAATGTATTCAATCAACTAAAAACTACGTTATGTGTATTTAACGTAGAGATAATTTAATGAAGATTTTATAATTAATCTAAGGAAGACCATAAACAGTGGTATTCGGTGGAGAATATAATTTCAAAAAGGTGTAAAAATTACCTCTCAAATTCTCAAGGGGTTGATGTAATATGGGGCCATCATATTGGAAACAGGACCCCCTCCCCAATATTACATAACGGTTGACCCCTCCGCTATTTTTGGAATATTATAATTTTGTATGTAAAAGTTTTTTGGAAATAGATACGCAATCACGATTGTTATATATACAATTTTATTTCTAAAAAGCAAATAAATAACATAAATATTTGTGGTACATCTACATAGTTACTCATCTACCTATGGAATCATAATATACTCTTTTAAGGTGATGACGGGAATCATATCGCAATTTTTATTATCTGAAACTGAGAGACTGACATTGATACTCTTCATTGTCAATCACATCAGAACTAAAATTTCACGCAATCCTTTCGCAACAGCTCTAAGCGGTTGTCCTTTTAGGATTATTGAAGTAGCTTTTCCTTTATTGTTCGTCTTACAAATAGTCTTCAAATGTTGACCGACCCTACTCACTGCAGAGTGGTACAAACCACATTCCCAGCAAATTCTTTTCATTAGTTGAATTTGCACTCTGGGGCAATACAAATCGTACGGAACGAACTTGAATGATTTGCAGTAATCGGGAGAAGATCTTGAGACATGTCTAAATTTACAAAGACAGAAGGAAATGTGTAGTTTTTGACATCAGGATTTGGATTGGGGAATTCCGGGCCTTTGAGCGAATTTCTGGATCGAAATAATGGAATAGGAGGAGGCAGAAATCGTTGTGGTATTAGTTTAAAATAATCGCTTTTCGGCGAAGAGCAGGCAATTTTGGCAGATGTGCTAATTGTCGTTCAACCCTTTTGAAAACACTTCTTCCACGGTCGTTTGTAACAATAAATAATGTATCCAAGTTATGTTAAACAAAGTTTGGAATCCTAGTCGAAATAATTTTTTCATAGTGCAGATCCACCATCAACAGTAAAATGAAATCCGAATTACTCGGGCCACCATTGAACAACTTGGTAGAAGATTTGAACTCTGGCAGGTTTAATAATGCCTAAGATCCTTCGGGTGTGAATACGGTGCGGAAGCAATAAAGAGCCGGGGTAAAAGATCCAAATAATTTTCTTTTATAACAATGCCGGTACAAACCGGCGGAATGAGTTTATGTTTTGGCGCAACACTCTAAGAATAGTAATTTTTGTTGTACAAATTAAATATATTTCATTATTACTTCGGACTTTTCCCCTCTTTTTTCTTGAAGAACCGGAATTTTGATTTTCAGCTTGGGATTACCATCCGTAAGAAAATTAAGTGACTTTTTCTTATGTTAATTATTCAATTTTGGCTGCAAAATCATAATATCTTTGAACACTTAGTCTTGGGAAAAATTGACATTGCCTTTAGCCAAATGACGTCGAAGCATTTTGTCTCTCGTCTGATATTCTGTCGTCATTCGCTGTCGTCATTTGAATGTAGGCTTTCTTTTTCAATAGGCTGAGAAGAGCGACCACAACTTTGTTGTAAACCTGATGAACGCAGAAAATTTTTATCTTTTTTTGACTACCTAAACAAATTATTAAGTTAACTTTATATTTATAATATACAAAATTAACTTAGATTCTATAATATATTAATTTAAATAAAAATATGTATGCGCTAAAAGTAAAAAAAAATTATTTGAAATTACTTGGTCTGTAAACATATTAAATGAAATTGCTAAATGACAAGCAATATACGTATATAATTCGGACTGGCAGGATAGGAAAATGCGGCCCTTAAGCCACTTTCCGAAAACTTCATTTACATTTTGTAGCACAATTAAGCAACTAAATGTTCACCGTTCAACCACGTGCAGCATTTAAAAGGTAAATAAAATTTTCATAAAGTGGCTTAACGACTGCTAGTTCCAACATGCTAATCTAAATTACAAACTTAAATAATCATGCACAAATTTATAATTAAGAATGAACATCGGCACGTTTTTCAACAAATAATAATTAATTTCAAATATAAAATTTGCATAAACTTTAAACAGCATAATGCGGAAGTGCTCTGTACAAAATATCGAATGAGTTAGCTATCAGTGTTAAAGGTCATTGTATATAGATGTTCAATATAATACTTACCCAAATCGAAACGA
This sequence comes from Ceratoteleas bidentatus, assembly GCA_022817645.1. Classification (NCBI taxonomy): domain Eukaryota; kingdom Metazoa; phylum Arthropoda; class Insecta; order Hymenoptera; family Scelionidae; genus Ceratoteleas; species Ceratoteleas bidentatus. The sequence continues at coordinate 935 of JABFPB010001483.1, read as the reverse complement.
AAGTAGTTTCAACTGCTTTTGTTGACTGATTCCTGAATTTGGTCCGCCGCCAGTTTTTGTAAATTTACAAAAAAAACTGGCGACGGACCAAATTAATCTCCTTTCTTCACGTCGTTCCAAAGAGAAACTACATAAAGTTGTACTTTTTATTTTCTTTTTCCGGGCTCGCATTTTCTCATACATTTAACAAATTATTAAGGCGATTCTTTAAGTATGAAGTGCCGGAGATAGTGTCTTTCCGATTTATTATTCACACATTTATGTTAGACCTTTTAATTATAAGCCAACAATTTTTTGTTAACGGGAGATCAAATTCATCGACAAATATTTCACTTTTACATATAATTATGGTCTGACAAACCGTACGCGTTTTAGTCATTTTTGTTCAAAATTTGAAAAATGCGTCCAGTTTTCCGGAAGACAAGTATGTAGAAAAGTGCATTATTTTTCATGGAATATAATTTCCAATTACCATTATTATCGCAATAAAATTATTATAATATTCATTAATACATTCCACCACTAGGGAGGACAATTCGCATTTTGAAACGAGTGAACATCCGGAACGAGGCGAAGCCGAGTTCTGTAAGGAACGAGTGAGAAATCGAATTTTCCGCCGCGTAGTGAACGATATTTTTCATTACGAGGGCGAGGGAAGCCTGCATTTTCGCCCGTGCGTCGTTCCAGAAAAATGAACGCGAGTGAAGTGTGCACTGATAAATCTGCAATTCGACAATAATAGCCCAGACGAGTATAAAAGTGAAAGTAAAGAGGTTATCTAACATTTTTGGCTAAGAAGTGGACTGCTGGAAGACTTATGATACCGAAAAGAGAAAGCAGCTGAGAAGTTACAATAAGAGCCCAGTTAAAAATTTCCATCAGAAACCATTAGATACATATAGAAACACTGACAAAAACCGCCTAGAAACCATTAG
>JABFPB010001482.1:0-25014 GCA_022817645.1 Ceratoteleas bidentatus | reverse complement strand
TAAGAAATCGAAATTCCCCCCGTAGTGTGTACGATATTTTCCCTTACGACGGAGCGGGAAGCCCACAGTTCCGCCCGGAGTGAGGGAAATACATTTTTTTGTCTCCCCGCCACGGCTTTGCTCCTGGACCACATCGGGGCGTTGCCCCTGGACCCCACCAGCTGCGTCCGCCCCCCCCCCCCCCAAGCAATAATGTAATATATAACATCTGCTTTTGTAATGGAGGCTCTCAAAAGGCCACTTTTTAGTGCATCTTGGACAACAAATATTGTATGCATCACGGGCGCAAGGCTATTGCACCTCGGTTTCATTGCTGCCCTCGACAAGGAATTATCGGACGACTTCGGCGTTCTCGGGCACCTTGAACGCCGAAGCTCGGCCAGCAACTGAACCTCCGTGCAATAGCCAATTTTGCGCCCTTGATACACAATATATTATTTCTCATACGTACATGGAAATAGTATTTTTCCTAACCAATAAAACGTCAGAAATGTACGCAATTTCCGATTGGTGAGATCTCTCGCACTCTGATGTATCCCTACTTAAAAAAATCCGAGCCGGATTCCAATCTCGGAATCCAAGACGAAATCCAAGGCGGATTCGGACACGGGATTTGGACCCGGTTTCCAAGTTGGATTCCATCTCGGATTCCAGGTCGGATCCCAACTGAAAGTATCCGACTAGGATTCCGAGTCGGATTTGTGAAAAACACGTGTACAATTTGTAAATAATTTCTAAAATTATTTTAATAAATCGACATGATTCGCGGTCAAATTTGTTTCAATGAATCACCTGAAAAACTTCAATGCCATAATTGGGAATCGAACCCAGCATCTTTCATAGTGCACACAAACATTGCACTATTGATACCATGCCCATACCCATAGAGAAATATCTATGGTTTGCCATCTTTTACAATCGGCCTAGTATTGGCCCAAGGCTGGCAGCCATTCCTGGGAAACAGTCGGAATGAAACGCGGGTATACTTTGGCCCAAGATCATAAACAATCGGCCCAACATTGGTACAATTTGCATCGTCAAATTATTATGTATTACGACAAATTACAAAATTAAGGTAAATTATAAAATGTACTTGCAGTGAACATTATAATATGTTTTTTTCAATTTAAAAACGATCGACTAACAACCGGCAGCAACTCTTGGGCCAGGATTGGCTGTCAGTCTTGGGCCAACGGTTTTTTGGAATTACGGCCCAAAGGCTTCCCGCGTTTCATTCCAATCTTGGGCCAACGCTTAACGGCTGGGCGACAAATGGGGGCCAACCGTCGGCTAACAGTCGCCAAGCTTGGGCCAATGCTGGGTTGATGGTAAATTTCCACGTGGGAATCTGCATTCCGTTCACAGTATTGAATAGAATTGAAAAAATATATTTTCAATTCTTCTGGATTTTTTTGAACGCACAACACTGCAAACAATGGTGTCTTCTGAGAATTCACTTTTGCAGTCGTTTTTAAGATTTCTTTTCTGTGTACCGATAGACAGACAATGTGCGTTTTGGGACTGCACCTATACTGTCTTATTGAAATTACCATTAGTATCTTGGTCAAGATAACGTAACCAACAAAACGAGTTGACACTAAGCAGAAAACCGAAATGGATTAAGAAAATGCATGGTTCCCAGTGAACCACATCCGCTATTCCCGTTAAAATTGATCAATTATTGGGTGTTTCTGTGTCCGCATTTAGGCCCCATATTTGTCCAATATGACAGATCAATAGTGGACTCAATATTGGTCAATAATTGGCTTGTCTACTAAATGTTTGATATTATCGACCCAATTATTGACCAATATTGGACCCATTATTGACCACTCATATTAATTAGATATGGGGCCAAAATGCGGACACAGAAACACCCAGTAAATGACCAATTTTAACAGGAATGGCGAATGTGGTTCACTGGGTTAATGTGTAATTTCCGAACACCAGTTTACGACCTTTTGATTAGGCATGTTGGGCGGTTGCATAAAAATGATCCAAACTTTAAAGTGAAATATAAAATTCGGGGATGCCGGGAAACATTTAAAAAGTGGCGCTCCCCTGTAAAGAATGAAATACAAAGAAATAGACAAGTAAGAAACAAAATAACATTTAAATTGACATTTTAATTTTTTTAATCTAGTGATTCACTGAACCGGTTTTTTATTGCTGTCTATCACTGCCTATCGCTGACATTTAGTTAGAATTTATGTTTGTTCTGGCAGATATATAGAGTAATAAGAATGTTTACGTTTTTATTTCATAATTGAAATAGGTAATTGCTTGTAACCTTCCCATATTGACAAAACGAAAATCTGTCAGTTAAAAAAAAATCATTTTCATGCAGCCAAACATGCCTTTTCAGACTGTGTCTTATTTTCATATAGTTTCATGTACAATTTTACTAGTGTCTACAATTTTACTCATATCTTCACACGTAAACATTTAATATCACGTTTGATGTCTTCTGTGAAGACATTAATAGTGTCTAAAATGTAATGCATACATTTTAGACACTGTTAAACAGCTTTCTCCTGCAAAGACATGAAAAGTGTCTTGCACAGAAGACACTTTTTTACATAGCAATGTTGTGTAAGGCACAAAATGGTGCTAACACACTTTTTGGCTATCTAGTATCTTCGCTAAAGATTCTTCGAAGACACCTCTTTTTGCAGTTAAATAATTAGTAATTTTAATATATTAGAAAAATCCGTATCAGATGTATGCCTGCGTTACGAGTTCCGAAGTATTTCCAGTAAGTAAAAAATAAAAAAAACATCAGAAACTGCGATTTTAACTCGTGTCTCTCAAGTGAACACCTTCGTCACTAAGCCAGGACGTCTTATTAACAATAAACACATATATGTAAGCAATACAGTTGCAAACATACTTGTGATTCGTCGATGTTCTTAATACCAAGTTTGAATTCTTGAAAATGAATTCGTTTTTGTTCAATTCCTCAATCTGCAATCAGCAAAAAAATGGATTATTTTTTATTCATTTCAATTCCAATAAAATAAATGTTTTGGATTTAGTGACAATGAGAATTAAAGACATTTGTGAATTTGGCATTCATTCGACTGGCATACTAAGTACTTAAATTGAATTCTAGAAGTTTGAAGATGAATGTTAAGTTGAGGCGAAAATCCAATTCTTTTCTATTTCTATCAAAAGTTTTTTGCAGGGACGATTTCAAATGCCACTGATTTCACTGCATATTAAACATAACATTAACATTTCATAATATCAATTCTGCTATCTGTTACTGAAATAAAACTTCGCCTTCAATGGAACAGAATTTATTTTGTACTTTCCGAATTCTACGTCTTTCTTGAAGTAGAACTTGAATAGTCTGAATTGACATTTCAAATTATCTATTCCAATTGTCCAGATTGGGCCTTGAAAATTGCACAATCTTAATTTTATTTATTTTATGCCAAATCTCATTCAAACAAGTTCAAACTACAATAAATCACAATTAAATACTAACTGCATTATAATAACATAAAGTCAACTTTTAATGTTATTTGTCAAATAACATTAAAAGTTGTTTGATAAATATTTCATTTAAAAAGTCGACGTCAAATCCACATCCTTTAAACATATTTTCAGCCACTTCATAAATTATTATCTGACGTTAATCGCAATTAACTCAAAATTCAACAATTAAAAAAATATACAAACTCAACTGCGTGAGCCACGCTTCTTCCTTCTTTCCACGTGGATATTCGAAATAGTAGCAATGGTTTAGTTAATAATCAAGCAGTAATTCGTGCTAAGTCAAGTCATAATGGTAAGATTGCGTGAAGGAGGGCCAAGGCCAAGGGGCCTTCTGGGTTTATATAAGTATACAATATGACTAAGACGCCACTTTAAGTAGCCTTCTGTACAAAAAGCCCGTCGCCGTGAAAAATATCACGTTAAAAAACCTGCTTTTTCGCAAGCTAATCCCTAACCTTTCCAAACAAGACTCCTTCCCAGATCGATCCTCTAAAACTACTCCCACACTAATCAAATCAACTCAGATTTCCTTCTCGACTAAGTTACCCAACATCAAAATCAATCGCATTGCAACAACTTTCCTCCCTTCAAACTAAACAAAAGCGCACAGGTAAAAATAAAAATATATGTCGCATATATGTATATATATGTGGCATATATGTACATATATGTGGCATATATGTACATTTATGCCACATATGTGTTATCGTCAACATATATGTTTGCATATATGTACATATATGTCTGCATATATGCGCCATTTATGCAGACATATATGTTGACTATAACATATATGAGGCATATATGTACCTTTATGTGACAAATATGTCTGCATATGTGTACATATATGCATATATATACATATTTTGTCTGCATATATGAACATATTTTTACCTGGGCGTTCTGCCCTTGAGGACGTAATAGACCAATCTGGACGATTGCCATCGTATTATTATAAACTTTCACTCTTAATAACTGCGGGCATGGCGACGGACTTATCTAATCAGGGAAGTGAGGGTAAGGAAAAAAAGAATTAAATTTCCTAAGTGCGTGCTGCGGCCGGGTGCTATCGACCGCTCCCCCGTGGCCCTGATATGATTTTCAAATTGCATGCTAATGAACCGCGATTGAAACAACGTAACATTAGCGGCCCGTGGGTCTAATCCTGGGCGCGGTTTGCATTCCCCTGAGCCTAAATTGGGTCGTCCAATCTGTAATGTGTACTTCGTCATGATTAAACGGCAGCTCGTTAAGCCGATCGCGTTCGCAGTTTACGATGACCGATTCTTTTTCAGGACAACTATAATGCTTTTCACATCGCCGCTATGTACTCGAGAGAGGACGTCGTCAAGCTGCTGCTCACAAAGAGGGGGGTTGACCCTTATGCTACCGGAGGGGTATGTTGAGGATTTCGAAAAAAAAAAGTAAAATAGGCTTGCATGCTTCATTGAAAGAAATTTCTTGGAAAAAAATTGACAAAATGCATTTTGCCTTCATTACTAGAGTTTTTGTAACTGTTGCAATAATTTCTATAAAAATTCTGGAATTATTTATCCAAAAATTTGGGTAACAGTTATGCAAACTTTAGTAATGAAGGGAAAACTCATTTTGTCACATTTTTTTAGTAACGGTTATACGAAATTCTAGAAACGGTTACAAAAATTTCTCTCGGTGTATGAGAGTAGGATCAAGATACATGGCCCACATATCGATGGCGATTACAGAGGATTTTAGTGCTCTAAGAAAAATTTTACTATTGATTAAAAAGATTCCTAGCCAAAAAGAATATACTTTTGTTCTGAAATGAGTCCCTTTTCTGTCAAAAGGAATTCTTTTCAATGGAAACAATTTTGTCTTTTAGGCACAAATCCTTTTTATTCAAAAGTCTTTTTCTGAATGTAAAGAGAGGCCAATACTTAAAAAAATGTTAGGCTAAAACTTAGTTTAAAGAGCATCAAAGAAATAATCTTCTTGTTATGGAAAAATATTTTTGAACATTTATAAATATTATATAAATATTTGCTTAATATTATTAAAATTTTCAACATACTTATACGTTTTATTAAAAATGATAAAGCAGTTTTTATAATAAAATATTTAAAAATATTTTTACGGAATTTTAATGTTCACACAAAATTTAACAATATGGAGGCTACTCAAGTTTCCAGGTTTCCCAGACAATTTAAAGATAGTTTTTGTTTGCCTTGGTAACTTTTAACTTAATCAACTGTTTATCTGTTATAATAAAATATAAGCATAATTATTATTATTATAAATAAGGCTTATATTTATAATAATATTCGATACACTATAGCACTTTTCAAAGTTCTCTTTGACTCACCTCAAAGGAACCCAAATTTCCTCGAAGTCAGCTCAGAGGAACATAATGTTGAATGGAAAGAATCAAGCACTCAATGCCTTCAGCATGAAAATTATTCGTCGTCTGCGGAAATAAACATCCCATTTAGAATTTGTAGTTAGATAGTTGAGTAAAATGTTACACTAAAATGTTAAACTCTGTTTTTTTAAATTATCTCTCAGATTCAAGACGGAATTTATTATATTTGACTTATCCATTGATTAATTTGTAATATTTGCTTTTGCAATTTCATTTCCTTGTTCAGTTACATTGTAATTTACTTATTCATTGCTTTAAGCTAAGTTTACGATAAAGAATTGCATGTTACTTATCATCATTTAAATGACTTTAAACTTTTAGTGTGCAATATATATATAGTCCATTAGTTATTGCACATTAACGATGGAAATTATAAACAATGCTCTACAAATATTTAAAACTTACTAATTCAAAAACTTACTAATAGCTGTTAGGATTAAATTAAAACATGGTGTAAAAACAAAACGAAGTCTAAACAAATGTACGAAAAAAGAACAATTCTCTAACACAAGTTTTAATAAGTTATAGCTGGATATATTTAAACTTATTTTTTTAATTGACGTTTCTTCACTAATATTTTGAAGTTGGCCTTTCTTCGTAAGAGTCATCGATACGATTCGTGGATAAGGAAAACATGGTCCACGTCTAACCATGGCTGATCAGTAAGAACACCTGGAGAAATAAACTTAAACAAATTACAGACATTACTGGCATTATTACAGTCTCAACTGTATTGTCGTGTGAAAACAAGTGAGAGGTAAACGACCTCAACGAGATTCAGTTGTAGATAACTGAATTAAATTGTGGAATAAAATTGTTTACTGGTTGTTTACTGCAGAGCTTTATTTTATATAAGCAGAAATCAGGAGGATAAATCAAATTCCTTCAATGTTTGACTCTCAGCCTTTAAGCCTTTAGTGCTCCATAGTCTTTCTGATAAAATCAATTTTTCTGAACACGCATTTGTTCAAGATTACATTTGTTTGTTTTGATCCATAAATATAATTTACTTTGTATTCACATATATTTCAATAGCCAAGGCAACAGACTGCTGTACACCTGGTCGCATCGAGGCAAACAGGGACAGCCACTTCGATCCTACGGGCCATTTTGGCAGCTGCCGGAAAAGATATCAGGATGAAAACGGACGGGGTTAGTAGAGCATTTCGTATATGACTCTATATGAACATATAGCAACCATTCAAATATATCTGTCCATCAACTCTTGATTGTCTTGAAAACCACATTCTTTGGTGTCTCATTTTGAGACACTGAAACCACTTTTTTGAAATGCTTCAAACTAGAAATTTTTGTTTAGTGCAATGTATCTTACTATAGGGATGAGATTAGCATTCATCACTATGGTATTAATCAATCAGACATTACTTTCAAAAGCTGTTATATCCACAGTTAGAAACTCTGTGGAAACTCTGATCTTTATCAGCCCCGATACATAAAATATACATAAAATAGGTTAATACATACAATATACGTGTACTATACAAATTAGTAGATATACTTAAAATTGATGTTCTACCAGAGAAGCCACCGCGGAATTTCATATGTCGACTGAACCAGTTTGAAATTCAATCACGTGTCTCTGTATGATAAATCAATTCTGTTGACCTAAAACAATACGCTTAACCCCAAAATTATGCCACCCCGTGTGTTACGTTCACCCCAAATACGGAGTTATTTTAATTCGACGCGATTCCTGCCATTCTCAGCCCGAGATGTAGTATATTTCATGTCACAAATGTCCGGCGATTGTCGTCCCCGGATTTGCCCATCAACGTCGCCATAACGACACCGTTGTTGTTATTTTTGCAGACGGATCTGTTTGTCATTATTATTATTCAAATGAATTGGCTGTATTGCCGCTTACAATGCAGCAACACGAAATCGAAGGCAATTTCGCGGATGATTTATCACTCGCTCAAGTACAGCTTCGTGTAATTTAATAATGACACGGTGTTCCTAGCGCCAGAACTTTGTTGCCCTCGTATTATGCGGGCCAATTAAAAAGTTAATCGCCGAGGGTTGTCGTTTCGGCGAAAGGAGCAATAAAGTGGGTTTGAAGCATGAGACAATTGTGTGAACAACTTTGATTTTTCAACCTTTTTTCGAAAAATGGCAAACTAAGAGTTATAAAATAAATTTTTATTGAATAATTTGTATTAAAACTTTAAATGGAATGACTTTTATCTAAATACATCGTTTTAATTACATATTTTTTCAGAGAATTTTCCTACAATGATAAAAAAGAGAAAATTGCGCAGAAAAGATTAATCACTAATATCAAAATGTTTTAATATTAGCGATTGCAAAAGAACTGGAAAGAACGCAGTTCCAAAATGGGCCTACAAATTTTAACCATAAGTAGTGAAATGCATAAATTTGGACACTGCGCCAAGAACGTCACCCATTAGTGGCATCGAGCCACCTGACCGCAACGACGAAAGTTCGAATTAGAGAATAGAGATTTTTGCCGCGATTTCTCGCCGGTGGCTTCGTCCGTAAACGCGGTTAGAAGCTATTCCGGCGTTGCGTGACAAGGGCTGCCGGGTATCGCTGCCTGGCACCACGTTTGCCATAATTCGTCTCCTGCGCTGTTGTTTCCCTATTTCTGCTACACGTTCGTAACTCTTCGCCTGTCCTCATAGCTTTTCCGTTTCCTCCCACAATGACTTTCACAACGCGTTTCGTCAAATTTATGATCCTCCCCGTCGGTCTATTGATTAAGGAATTCGCACAATGAGAACATTACTCACGGTGTTTGAACACCCGTTTGTGACTCTTCCTGGGACCCTTAATTCTCAGGATGGACAGATATCTATGACACAGTAGGACTTGATGTAAATAATACGATGCAAAAAGTATATGAAAGTATCGAGAAGCAGACAGTATGTTTCATAGTATACGCTTGATACAAAGAGGTTATATATTTGGTTAATTAAAGATATTGTAGAGGAAAGCATTCGTTCTTGTACAAATTCCATTGGTTTAGTTGTACAAAACAAACTGCATATTTTAAACGAACTTAAGTAGACCATTGTCAGTTACACTCAACCCCACTTTATCTATCAAGATAGGATCGGAAGACTCCCTCCCTTTATCTGAATGTTACTGCTAGGCTTTCCTATGTTTATGTTTTTCCTCCAAAGATTTCAGTATGAGATTTCATAATTTCTAAATAAAACAGACAGACAGCTTGGCAGATAAAATGAACGTAGATGAGGGGGTTGAAGTGTATATGCATATCTCAATGTACTGAAATCTGTTAAATTCTAGAGAGGAAGAATTCCTCTCCTGCTAGCAGTGGAGGCAGGTAACCAGTCAATGAGTCGAGAACTTTTATCCCAACAAGCTGCGGATCAGTTGAAAGCCATCACTCCAAATGGAGACTCAGCTCTTCACTTAGCTGCTCGTCGCAGAGACGTGGATATGGTCCGCATCCTCGTGGACTATGGCGCCCAAATCGACATGCAGAATGTAAGCACCAACGTACAATTTTCACAAAGAAACCTTGAAGCTATTAAATGCTAGAAAATGCGCCTTCTAGCATTTTCTTTTAAGTAGCCATTAAAGTCATTTCACATTGTTACGGTCTCATGTGTGCGCTTACATAGTAAAAGAACTGGTGACCCGAATGACCGATTTGCACTCAATAACCGTAAATAACATGTTACCCGAGACCAATTAGACGCCAAAAACGCGTTAAACGGCGCAAAGGTCAAGCGGTAATGGTTACGGGGCACCAAAACGCGTTATTTACGAGCTAAACGCGGCAATGCGTCAAATGGTCGCGCCGCGGGAAAGAGAAATGGCTTTTCAGTCGATGGTCGAGCCTGCGAGCAGCACTTCCATCAACTCTATCTTGATTGCTAGTCTTCTTTGAACGAGTGCATTTCATTTGCCAACACCCCCAAGAAGGTTCATGGATTGTTAGGTACCATGGATTGTTTCGAATAAGTTTCTATAAGTAGATTTGGAGCATTGACCGCAATTTGACCAGATACATTTTGTCAAAAATCCCAGAAGAGAAAGACCCAAAGACAGCGTTACCAGATACAAAAGGGCAAAAATGCGGAGGCGATGTTAATTAAAGTTCCACTTTTTTGTTCTTGTTTCTGGCAACGCTGCCCCAAAATAAGAAACTTCCTCTAAGTTACTCTTGCTTGACCACTTCTACTTGACCATATCTATGTACCGAACCAGAGTCAAAAGATCATAACCATGCAATATCTTCTGAACCTATTCAAGTCCTATCCTAACTTGTTCGTGATTGACACACGTTTTTTAGGGTGATGGTCAAACTGCTCTACATATTGCCAGTGCTGAAGGCGACGAGACCCTGGTCAAGTATTTTTACGGGGTACGTGCATCGGCCTCTGTGACGGACAACCAGCACCGTACGCCGATGCACTTGGCTGCCGAAAACGGACATGCGTCTATTATCGAACTTCTGGCAGATAAATTCAAGGCGAGCATCTTCGAGAGGACCAAGGACGGCTCAACGCTGATGCATATAGCTTCGTTGAATGGTCATTCCGAGTGCGCAACGATGCTGTTCAAAAAGGGGGTGTACCTGCACATGCCAAACAAGAGAGGTGCCAGGTCCATCCACACAGCCGCTAGATACGGTCACGTTGGAATCATCAGCACGTTATTGCAGCGAGGAGAGAAGGTTAGATGATGATGAAGATGATAGCCATGTTCTTGGATATATGTGTATATAGATCATTTCATGAAACGCATATGAGTGGGGTGACCCGTAGGGTTTGGAGCCTCCATAACCTAATAACTGTTTATTTGAATAAGTCTGCGATTATCATATAGTCTAAGAAGGTTACGAAATAAATACTCTTCATTCACACAAGCAATAGTTTATTGAAAAAAATCGATAGTTCTCTTTTTTTATTCTGAACTGAAGTCAACAAATCTAGTCACTACGTTTGCAAACCAATCACTCAAGTTTGGACGTCTTTCCTTTTCTTATATTCAACGAAATCGGGTCAGTATATTTGCTTAAAGTTTGCAAACATTTGCAGTCTTTTTCTATTTACAAGAGATGTACTTGAGCACGCAATAGCAAAATACAAATTAGCACAGCAAATTTGATTTATTTAAACATGTTAATGAAGTTAAACGAATAGAGGTCAAATCACTTTAAACAAGAAACTATATTGAAATTGAATGTAGTTTATCAAAATTATTTCGTTGTTGAAGTTTGATGTAAAGGCAGAAATATAAGTTGGCTCCAAAATGGTCTCTTTCAGTTAGGGATTCACTTCATGAAAAAAAGAAAACTAAACATCGATCAGACATTTTACCGCACCTTTCGCCATTCCCCAACTGAATCGGACGTCACCCCTGGTCACCCCACCTTCACATGCCTCAACTTCTAAACCATTCATTTGTAAATAGTCATAGTATTATTGTTGTAATATAGACGAAAGCCATATATTCTGGTGACGCGTCGAGAACAGTGAGCAAACAATCATGGAAGAGAATGTCTAGTTTGCATGTGTCCCGAATCGCATGTACCCGAGTAGAAATTTGGTCAGGCGAGCGCCGAAGGCCTGTTGGAATGTAAATATTACTGACCTGGATAACCCCGAAAGCTGCTTCTTTTTATAAGTCCCGCGAGACTGGCTGCGTTTTATTTTCGTCGGTATCAGCGCGGTGCATCCAATACTGATGCATTTGAATTTGCCGTGTATACACGAACCATCCGGCTAAAATTGATCGGGAATCGACAGTTTAGACGGCTCACCTGCTCATAACTTTGCCTCGCAACTCGGTATCGATTGCAGGTCATATATGAATAGACCAGCGACGTTAATTCGCGAACATAAAACCGAGCCTCCAGACCTGTCCATTGCCCCCTGCTTGTCTTGTATATGTGTCTCTCCCTCCCGAATGGCTGGTTGACTTGGGTGAATATTTTCGACTGACCCGACCTAGCTTGGAATGGAGCCACGAACCAGGACAACTGACTATCTGGTGCCTGCTTGGTCTGGTCCGGCTTTCGATTTCTACTTGGGTAAGGTGTTTGGATGTTGGACCTGAGGTTCTGACAATTCGGTTCTTGAAATTCAGGTGGATGCCACGACCAATGATAACTACACCGCTCTCCACATAGCCGTGGAAAGCGCGAAGCCTGCCGTTGTCGAGACTCTATTGGGTTACGGTGCGGAGGTGCACGTCAGGGGTGGAAAGCTTCGGGAGACGCCACTTCACATAGCTTCGAGGGTCCCGGATGGCGACAGGTGCGCGCTGATGCTGCTCAAATCAGGAGCCGGTCCGAATCTCACGACCGACGATGGCCAGACACCGGTCCACGTCGCAGCTAGTCATGGCAACCTGGCTACACTGCTACTTCTGCTAGAAGATGGAGGGGATCCTATGTACAAATCCAAGGTGGAGTCCTCCTTTCTTAGAGAAACGAATGTACCGAACAAATCCCTTTAGACAGTTTTTGAGTAGAGTTTAGTTGTAATGAGAATACTTTTTATCTCAGAAAAGTGTAAGACAATTTTGACTAGACAATTTTGAAGGTACGTGATCTTAGACGGTAGATTAGATGAAGTCAAGTCAATTTCATTGAAACTCAAGGTAGTTACTTCAGTAACATAGTAGTCAGATTTTTTCACAAGACGTACCTTAAGTCTTGAAGCTTTCCCTAAGGGCACACATCGGTCGAATCAACGTTGAATCAACGATGACTCAACCAATATGTTCCCTTAGGGTTTGCTACCTGAATCTGCATTGATTCTAACTTCTCTTCTTTCTTCTAAAAAAGAACGGCGAAACGCCTCTCCACTTGGCTTGTCGTGGCTGTCGCCAGGACGTCGTCACGCATTTAATCGCGTTCGTCAAAGAAAAAAAGGGCGCGGACGTGGCGACGGCCTACGTGAACAGTCTGACGAACGACGGCGCCAGCGCCCTACACTACGCTGCCCAGATCGTGCCGTCTGAGGTGCTCATTCCCGGCGACGACCGGGCCGTGGTACGGGCGCTGCTGCAAAACGGCGCCGACGTGTCCATGCAGACCCGCCAGGCTCAAGAGTCCGCGTTCCACTACTGCGCTATGGCCGGAAACAACGAAGTTCTGTCCGAGATGATCAGCCACATGAGCACCACCGATGTCCAGAAGGCTCTAAACAAACAGAGCACAGTTGGCTGGACACCTCTGCTGATCGCCGCGCATAAAGGACATATGGAGCTGGTTAACAACCTGCTAGCAAACCACGCGAGGGTCGACGTGTTCGACCTGGAAGGTCGGTCCGCTCTTCATCTAGCTGCAGAACATGGTTACCTCCAAGTGTGCGACGCCCTGCTGGCCAGCAAAGCCTTTATCAATTCCAAGTCCAGGGTGGGGCGAACCGCGCTTCATCTAGCGGCAATGAACGGGTACAGCGAGCTTGTGGGTTTTCTCATCCAGGAGCACAACGCCGTGATAGATGTCCTGACCCTGCGAAAGCAGACGCCGCTCCATCTCGCGGCGGGGGCGGGTCAGTTAGAAGTTTGCAAGATGTTGTTGGATCTTGGAGCTAGTATCGACGCGACGGACGATCAGGGCCAGAAACCGATCCACGCGGCTGCTATGAATAACTATGCGGAAGTCGCGCAACTGTTTCTGCAGAAGCATCCGAGTTTGGTGATGGCCTGCACCAAAGACGGGAACACCTGTGCACATATCGCCGCGATGCAAGGCAGTGTGAGGGTGATCGAGGAACTGATGAAGTTCGATCGACAAGGCGTGATCTCGGCAAGGAACAAGCTCACCGAGGCGACACCTCTACAGCTGGCTGCAGAGGGAGGACATGCCGAGGTGGTACGAGCCCTGGTACGAGCTGGAGCATCCTGCGCGGATGAGAACAGAGCGGGGTTTACAGCTGTGCATTTAGCGGCGAGAAACGGACACGGACCAGTGCTCGAGGTTATGAGATCGTCGCAGTCGTTGAGGATTTCGAGCAAGAAGCTTGGAGTAACTGCGCTACACGTGGCTGCGTACTTTGGACAAGCTGGTAATTAGATTTGTTTGGCACTTCTAAGGGTCTAAATGATGCAACATTTTTGGGGTATTTTTGAAAAAGATTGTGGAGTAGAGGATGAATATTTGTCTTCTTCGAATGAAGCTCTAACACTGTTGGATGCATTCCTTAGAGTTCTTGAAATCATTTCCATTACAATGCAATGGCTGCAAAGAATCCTTGAACGATTTCTCATTCTGATGCAATCAGTTGTAGTCACAAACGTTGTATGTTTGAAGTGACCAGCGTAGGAATTTAATATTCAGTGCCCACAATCGAAATACTAATAATGTAGAACTCATTATCCCGAGGCTGATTTTATATATGTTATATTAATGAGCCCTCCATTCTAATCAATTCATCTCTGTTTTAATACTAGCTTATAAATCCAAGTGTCTTTCCAGGAAATAAATAACACAATACAGCACGCTAAGTTATTGTTATATATTAACGCAATGTTACAACGCCTCATTACACTGACCTCTAACATATGCGCCACGAACGCCCACGGGGTCGCGATAAAAGTTGGCCACTTTCTGCGTCGCCACTTTTTATCGCGCCTCTTCCATGACTGCAGCCAATTTAACCCAGTCGTTGCTGCGGAATGTCGAGCTTGTTTCATGTGACATCGTGATAAATATTAACGAATTGGACAAAACGTCGTTCCTCGACGAAACAGTACACTTGTTTCTATTACCTCATTAGATCGCGCCGCGCTAACTTTTCGGTCCGTCACAACACATTGAATAGTTGCGTGACCGCGTGATTTACGCTAGGGCGACCAGCATTCGCGAGTAGTCATATCACCCTCGATTTTGTAGCTGGCGTGATCGCGACTGTCGAATTCCATGCGGGATTTAAATTTAGACATGCCTGGCAAATCATTGATTACCGTTCTATCACTTTTCACTCTTTTATGCTGATTACAGACGCTTCACACGAAGAAATATATCTTCGATCCACATCGAATATTATTTATGGCCTTTCTTTCTAAACCCCTAGATATACGTTTTCTGAAACGTTTGTCCTAAATTTCTTAATCTTCCACGCCGAGTTACTGGTTCTTGATCAATACCTAAGCAATATCCACACACGTGCATACAATAAGCGATAACCACGGTCCGATGCCATCTGCGATTGCAAGACCTTGCCGCAAGGTCTCGAATAATTTGCACGTTAATTTGCCAACTTGCAACGTGCCCATTCAACTATTGAGTCGCGAAATCTCGCGGATCTTGAAATGTTGGTAGCGAAAGCTAGAAACTTTGATGGACTCATCCGCGTAAGCGACGCGGAAGTCAAAAGGTTTCGTGTTGGTAGAGCTACTCGAACGCCGATCGTCGAAAAGTTTTAATTGCCGTCGGACGTGGTATTTCGGTAATCTTTTTGAGTAATGGATTTCCCGCAACTGCCAGTCTTCGTCTGGGCCAAGCACAGTTCACAAACCACGATCGATTTCTATTTCAGACACCGTCAGAGAGTTACTGACCCATGTTCCTGGTACTGTTAAGTCTGATCCACCGACTGGCGAGTCGCTGGTAAGCGAGCTGGGATCCGAGTCCGGCATGACTCCACTTCACCTCGCTGCCTACTCCGGAAACGAAAACGTCGTCAGGCTGTTGCTCAATTCAGCCGGGGTTCAGGTAAAGTGCTATGTCACGTGGAAACGGGTGGTGGGATATAATTTGGACAGGAAGATGAAAACGGAACGGTCAAATACCCGTTGCAAACTTGTTTCCAAATTTCTCTAGATGGAGAAAATGAATACGGTTTGTCTACATTAGATAAACAGTAGATGAAGACATTAGTACTTTTTTTATTCGCCAATATAGAAGATTACTGTAGAGATTCCTGTCAGACTTCTCAATTGAGAAAACTAAATCGCAAAAGTAGTAACACAGTGTTCTGCTTAATCAGTCGAACAGAATTTAGTTTTCTTCTATCTAGTCAAAAACTCGATTCATCATTAGCCGCCTTACAGGTCGACGCAGCCACAACTGAGAACGGGTTCAATCCCTTGCATCTGGCATGCTTTGGTGGTCACATCACGGTCGTGGGTCTTCTTCTCAGTAGGTCAGCCGAGTTGCTGCACAGTTCCGATCGCTACGGCAAGACTGGCTTACATATCGCGGCAACCCACGGCCACTATCAAATGGTCGAAGTGCTCTTGGGCCAGGGTGCCGAGATCAACGCGACTGACAAGAACGGCTGGACCCCGCTCCACTGCGCGGCCAGGGCCGGTTACCTGGAAGTCGTGAAGTTACTTGTCGAAAGTGGAGCCTCGCCCAAGAGCGAGACTAACCTAGGTAGCGCACCCATTTGGTTCGCAGCTTCCGAGGGCCACAACGACGTACTCAAGTACCTGATGGAGAAGGAGCACGATACGTACGCCCTCATGGAGGACAAGAGGGTAAGAACCCTAGCATTCGAAGCTCAAACTCCCGCAGAAACGTTCGACGGTCACGCGAACGTAATGTCCACCGGGCATGCCACCCACCGGATTGTCTCCATCTCCCAAATTTAGCCAGACTCGGGACCGCTTATTTATACTCCATTTATCGATTGCAGTTCGTTTACAACATGATGATCTGCAGCAAGAACCACAACAACAAGCCCATCGAGGAGTTCGTGCTTGTGTCCCCGGCACCCGTGGACACGGCGGCCAAGCTGTCCAATATCTATATGAAACTGTCGGAGAAGGAAAAGGAGCGCGCTAAGGACCTGATAGCGGCAGGCAAACAATGCGAGGCAATGGCAACCGAACTGCTAGCGCTGGCAGCCGGTGCGGACTCCGCGGGTCGGATCCTGACGTCGATGGATCGGCGCAACGTCGAGTTCCTGGACGTGCTCATCGAGAATGAGCAGAAGGAGGTGATCGCGCACACAGTGGTACAGAGGTACCTGCAAGAACTGTGGCAGGGCAGCTTGAACTGGAACGCCTTTCGTACCAGTCTTCTCTTTATCGCCTTCATCATCTGTCCCCCAGTCTGGGTGGTTTTCGCCCTCCCGTTGGGCCACAAGTACAACCACGTCCCAATCATCAAGTTCATGTCCTACCTCACCTCCCACATCTATCTCATGGTCTTCCTGCTTTTGGTGGGCATCACGCCGATCTACCCTGTAGTTAGAGCTAGTCTCCTGCCTTACTGGTACGAATGGTGCCTGCTGGTCATGTTGTCCGGACTGTTGCTCTTCGAGCTCACCAACCCTAGCGACAAGAGCGGCCTCGGCTGGATCAAGCTGGCGGTTTTGCTGTTCGGCGTCTTCGGCGTGGCCTTCCACCTGATGGGCTTCGTGATAGTGCAGCGCCCGTACTGGCCCACCCTTCTCTACCTGCGCAACCAGCTCTTCGCGCTGAGCTTCCTGTTGGCATGCGTGCAGATCCTGGACTTCCTGTCGTTCCACCACTTGTTCGGGCCTTGGGCCATCATCATCGGCAACCTGATGAAGGATCTGGCACGGTTCCTCGCGGTGCTCGCAATCTTCGTGTTTGGTTTCTCCATGCACTTCGTGGCACTCAACCAGGCGTTTAAGAACCAGACGCCTCTGGAGGCGAGGACGGAGGACAGAAAGCGGAAAAACGCCTTCTCGGACGGTAAGTCGGGTATATCCAGGAAGGGGGGGTTGGGTACAGCCAATAACGTGGTGCTTCTGCTCTGGAGCGCGCCAAACAAGCGCGCACCGAGCGGCGCTTTCCAGTTGGTAGAATGTTGGAGCGACAAATCCTCGGCAATCAGTACGGTTGCAACGATGCGACCGGTTACTTTTTCGAGGATTTTTCGCTAAAGTTAAAGGTAGCAAGTACATTGTGCGAAGTACCTCTCGTATTAATTCGAGATGCCAGGATTCTTGAAAGATCAGAGCCGGGTTATGAAGACCGCACTTTGATTGAGAATTCGATGTTGCTACTTTCGGTTAAAAATGAGCTGAAGTGCGCAAATAACCCCACTCTGACTGATTAATTATTTACTCATTCAATCTAGTTTAGTAAGTGTAGTACATTAGCATACTTCAGACCGCCACTTTTAATTCCATAATCGTCGATCCGAGAAGACGTTTCGTGTGATTCTAACGACTAAGAACCTAAGTGTTTTCGATACGCGTGAAAGTGTCACCAAAACGGGGATTCGTCAACGTGGACTGTTCCCCGGTTCGATCCATTGAACGCGGCGACAGGTTTGCATTCGAAAGAACCGATTACGAGAAACACGCCAGTTAAGTAAATCACGGTTGATTGTACAAGCTAATTATCTGCGGACATGCAATGACCGTATAAACACAGCCGCGATAAGTCCACGGAAAACACACGTTTTATCGAAATACCCGTTTCATGAAATCACGCAATTGATTAGAGCGTGAATTCCGCCAGCGCACTATGTTCCTAGCCCCTTAGTCCACTTACACTAAAGGAAACTCGGAAACGTTTTAATAGAGAGCGTTTTAATAGAACCCCAGCATCGTAGACCAACCATCTCATAGCTCACAACCACCAGGTGTCACCCCAACCTCCCAACCCCTCTAACTAATCAGACTCCGAATCCCTAGCCGAGCCAGGGTAAGTATCTTCTTCCCCAAAGTGTGACCCGACCTCCACTCAGTCGTAACGCACGTAGACCAGTACCATCTCGCCACACGAGCCCCGATTTCGCGTATGCGTGCAGCTAGCGCCACTGGGTAAAAGCGCCCCCTATCAGACCCCTTAACAGTGTCACCCGAAATGATACCGAATTGGTTGCCATGTTAGATGCGTCGGCAAATTATACGGAGTGGGTGGGCACGACGCCGGCGCCGACGCTGCACCGACGCTACGGACGCTACAAGAAAAAAAATGACTGTTGTGACGATAGCGCCCGTGATCGTAAGTCGCCAACCGAATGGTTGCCACTGTTATGGCTCGTTGTTGGTTATTTGGAATGATGATTGGGGGATGATGCTCGGCCCGTCAATGTCGTCCTGTGTCTGCAAACCCTGTCTGCATTCGCTGACCGCTGCATCCTGTGTCTGTTGCCTGAGCGCGGCGATGCCCTCTCCCGTCGAATGTCGTTTGGTGTTGCGCACGCATGACCGCACCGGAATGACCGGAGGATTTGTGTTCGAAGCGACACGGTGCTGCATGGGAGCTCGCACCCACCGAGCCGGAAGTGACAGCAAGAACGCCGAAGCATCCGGGACGAGCGAACGCAGCGGAGGCGCAGAGCCCTGGGGGCGAGCGGAGCGCCACCTGGCGCTCGGCATGCGTCGCAGCGCAGCATGGCCACTGTCCCAAGCATGAGCATGTTCGTTCTTTCACGCGTAGTGAGTGCAGCCTTAGATAAACCTAGCAACCGCCAATAAACCAAGCTGCCCTCCCAAGCCCCAAGCGCAACAATGACCAACCGATGACTCGATGAATTGCAGTCAAGATGAACCCGGTGCTCGCGTTCGAGTACCTGTTCTTCGCGGTCTTCGGCCAGACGACACACAGCGAGCTTAAGGTCGAAACGAACCAGCCGGAGTGGACCTCGGTCCTATTCAAACTGGCCTTCGGCGTGTACATGCTGGTCGCGGTCATTGTTCTTATAAACCTGTTGATCGCCATGATGAGCGACACGTATCAACGCATTCAGGCGCAGTCCGATATCGAGTGGAAGTACGGGCTCAGCAAGCTCATTCGAAACATGCACAGGTAAGGGTGAAGATGGTCGGATGGTTGAGTGACCTGGCAGCAGGTGTGCGAGAGGTGACCTGCATTTTTTGGCCAAGAGACCATTTTTGAGAAGGCCTTTCCGCGGATTGGGAGGATTTTGAGTTGGGTTTGGAGGACAAGTCGTTTGCGAGGTAGAGCGCCATCTGGAGATGGAAGACATGTCTGTGAGGAAGAGCACTGATCTGGTTAGGGATTGGTGAAGTGTAGGTGAAGATTAATAGAACTAATATCGGTTGTACGTATAAGATATGTATATTATATGTATAAGGTTTAAATGTCTATCTAATATATGTATAATATAAGTATATTATATGTTATGTTCTATCCGGGAAGTTACCCTGGCACAAGGGGCATAGTATTTCATAAGAAAAATGTCACCATGAAACGTGCTACAGGAATTTTAGAATTCCAGTTATTTATGAAAAGCTATGAATTAATATGAATAACTCCCTCCATAGCAATTCATAGCTTTTCGTTAATGATATTCCATGGTAATTCTGTGAAATCCCCGATGCATGTTTCATAGTGATATTTTTCTGAAATGCTATGCGCCTCGTACTAGGGTAAGATTCTAATGATATTGTTAAGATTTTCGCAAATGCTACTTGGTAGATGAAAGAATTCCTAGTTTAAGAAGTACGTTAGAAACCGTCAGTTAGTTATAAAAGCAGCGTTGAAAATCACATAAAACCTTTAGACAGTCATTTGAATATGGAATTACTTAACAGTTTTCAGAATCATTTAGTAAATGATTGAGAAGTTGTCATTTTCCAGTTTGAAGGATTTAGTTGTCTGAATCCTTCAAATTAGTAAATTAGTTCCCCAATTAGAAAAATTTTCAAAATTTTTTTATTTGAAAGTTTTGAAATTAAAAAAACTAAAATTTTAGATATTTGAATTTAAAAAAAATTAATTAGAAAATTGTTTTGTTTTGAAAATTAAAAAATTTTTGAACATTTAAACAATTTTAAAAATGTAAAAAAAATATGAAAAATTAAAAAAATTTTCGAAATATTTGATAAATGTTGAAAAATTATTAATTTTTTCGAAATCCAACGCGGAATCCGTCGCGGAATCCGACGTAGAATCCAACTTAGAATCGGTGAACGAAATTCCAATGTGGTTTCCGACCTTGGTCTAAAATCCTAATCTTTCTTCACTTATAGGTAGATAATTATTATACTTCTATTTTTTTTAACTGTGACCGTGTTTTTTTCACGATTTCTTATCGTGCATTACAAGTTCGCATTTAAAAAATTATTTGATCTATCAAATTTAGGTTGCAAAATCTAATATTACAACCGACACTGTTTTTCACATATGATTTTCACCAAATCTGCAACTAGTCATTGAGTCTTGCAACGACTTGTGTTTTGCGAATTTTTTAAACAAAATATTTTAATTATTTAAAAATTAATACTATACACGGTTTTGAATGGAAAAACTTTTTAACACAATATTTTTAATGAATATTTAATAATGAAAACAAATTGGTGACTGATTTTTAAAAACAATACCATCCCAATTTGTTTAATTGAGTAGAAATTATTTTTTCTTCGTTATTACACAATTATTTTTAAACTGAAACCAAATTTATTTTTATATGCAATTTTTGAAGTTCAAATTCTAAATCATATAGCAAACCTAGAGTTAGATTCAATTTAGATTGCATTTCTAACAGGGTACAGATATATCACTTATCGAAAGATCTTTAATCTAAATCTTTGAACGCATTACAAAGGTAGCAATCTTTTTCATATCTAACATAAGATCTAAGTTTACAAGGGCAAAACATTTTTTTTTTTTTCAATAAAGTTTTTAACGCAAGATCTAATGTACCTCGCGTCAAAGTTAATAACAATATCAGATGTACCGTAAGTTGAAATTATATTTAACCTAAACAGTTATTTCTATTTACTTATTTCTAAAATCACACAAAAGTGACACAGTTTTACAGACCGATTCAACTATTTAGGGTAGATGTACCAGTGAATGACCGCGCACCAGTGAATGACCGATATGATGAAAAAATTAAACTAATACCCTATTTTTTAATATGAAAATTGTATAAATATCCTTTTATTTTCCTGTGATAATGACAAACTTGTACGAAAAGTTTCAGAGAAATTGGCTTAAGCGTTAACCTGAAAATAATTAAATAGTGAACAGCTAACAACGACAGCTGTTTTTCGCCACTTGGTGTAACTGGTTGTCTAAGGCATTTTCTTTTTAATTTTATTAAAAATCTTGATAGTTTTTATATACCATTTTATATGCCATCCCGATTCTTTTGCATATCAATTTGCTAACATTCAAAAATACTTTCTAACATATAATCAACGTTAGTTAATTAAATAGATATTCAAGTGCTCAGATGCTGGTTCCTCGAAAACATTTTATTGTACATTGGTTGCTTCTTTGATGAAAATAAATAATAAATACACACACTGTAAACCCACGTTGTAAAAAAGGTTAAAATTGCACAGAATAATGTGTATTTTTACACGGCATAGTGTAAAATTACAATACGATTTGTACTCTGGTACAGAATACAATTGATAGATAACTGCGTTCAATTTTTCTTCCCATACGTGACCCGCAAAAGTCAAATTTCCAACCTCGAAATCGGGACGAAAGTTGACATTTGCCAGTGTTTGCCGGAACCCAAACGGCTCTTTTCCAACCGCCAGCTGACTTTGCTTCTCGGGAGTCAACTTTCGCCCCTCATTTCTCGAATAAAATTATAAAATTACGTTTATCTGACTAATTATTTCAGTCTATTAATTTGTTTAACCCGGAAGTGGACACGCGTGGTCTTTTCGACCACGAGCGTAGACAAAGAAACTCATATCTTAACCATGCAAGGGGGACAAGGATAAAAGATAATACACGCCCACCCCGTGTTAATATTCATTTAAGCCCTGGTCAAAACCATTTATCATATGTTTTTTTCTAAAATATATCCTTTGTCAAAAAAATTCCTTAAACGGTCATTCACTCGTGTATCTACCCTATTATCAGCAATTATTGGCATGTTCTGTTCACTGGGTTGATTTTATCCGATCGAGTTTCTCCCTCTATTTCAAATGACACTTGGAGTAAGAGCGAAAAGGACAGAGTGGATCGGATCCAACCAACAGCGAACAGAACATACAATATGAATTTCATATTCACAACCATTATTCCGATCGTCTTTTAGCATACAACTACAAAATATTGTGCAGGATAAACTTTTAGGTAATTCAAGATAACTATGAGTTGTATGTTAAGATTCCTGTACCTAAGTTAACATTTATTAAACTATTTCACTCTATTTTTATACTATACTGAATAGAAAGATTCACTTAAATGTAATATTAATTTTCAATAAAATAATTAATGTAAATATTTTTAATCCCGAGAAATCGAAATCAAGACATTTGGTCAGAGACACGATAGTGTCTCTGGCCAAAAGATAGAATATCTGGATCAACGTTGTATGTGTCTATTTTGAATCTCGGATTATCGAATTTGATATTTGGTTAAACAGAATCTGAGATCATCGAAAATAGGACCACCGAAACTGTCGAAAACCAAAATTATATATGACGTGTAACTTACCAAATCATAATTCAGGGGTCTGAAACCGTAGTTCCAAAGTGGGAGAAAGGAAAATGAATAATTTCCCAAAATTTGTTTGATTTTCACAGCACCGTTTCCGAGAAAATGAGGTGCGAAGCTGTTATAAGAACTAATGTATTCACTGAATTATGAAATCACTACAAAATAAGCAACTTCAATATTTATTTTGTTCGAGGACAGCTCTGTGAAAGTCAATCAAATGTTGTGAAATTTATTCGTCGTCATTTTTTCTAAACTCAGTAACTGAGAACAGAATAAACAATATTAACGAATAAGGGATTAGTACAATGAAATTAACGGGATTAGTTCAATGCCGCATTGACGCATACAGAATTGGTACCAATCATGTATTGGTTAATATATTCTATCTGCTCTCAGTTACTGGGAAACTATATCAAATTTGATCCGATTGACATTTATTTCATGTAGCAAAGAAACCTCCTTTAGTATGATATTCTAATGAATATGTATTGAACATATTTATAATACATTCATTTCATTATTTCCAAAGATTTATTTAATATCAAATATCGTTCTGCATTCGATATTCAATTGTAATAAAAATATTATAAATGATTTATTAAATATTTTCATTATAATCTGATTGTAATTACCCGATCACTGCCGTAAAATCTTTGTTTTAAACAATACAGTCTTGGTATCTATTGATTAATTATTCGGAAACGTCGCAAAGCAAAGTAAACTTTTATATTGTTGGCGGAGTTCCAACATTTAAATGCCTCTTTCAGACTGCAAGACTGCATTACACTTCAGTGATTTGGTACGTTTGCCCGAGTGGTCTCCGAAAATAATTTATCCGCTAGTATAACCTATAATTTCAGTGGCTAACAGACGCCTTGCTGCATGCGTCATATTGTCAGCATAGATGAGCATAGCTAAACACGTGCCAGAGACTAATTAAAGGTAATATAAACATAAAAAAATTGTAATACGAATTATTTTGGAAGTTTTAGAACAGGAACTCGGTTCAGATTCATAAAAAATTAAAAATATGTTGCAATTTTGTTGATCTTTTCAGTTAATAAAAACAATCTACACAAATTGAAAGCAGACTTATTATCTAGAATGTATATAAATATCTTTTGTTTAAATAATTAGTATCAAATTCTGCGGGAAACGTCTAACAAAATGTATTATTTAATGTGTATTTGAACATTCATTTGATTAGATAAAAAAATTGTTGCAGCCTTTTTTGATGTCATGAAAATGAAGATAAATTCTACGCTTGAATGTTAATCACATTTCAATAGCTAGTCGCACACCAGATAATATTGCATAATTTTGATTTGAGCATGTCAATGTCAAGATTGTTTACAGCAAGCCGCGTTGCTATAAGCAATCTTGACCTTGATTTCTTTTTATCAAACTTGATTTAAATCCATTCAATACAACAAGCTTTTGACATACAAAAATGTGCATTTTTTAAAGAACTTTTCTTACTACTATTACCGATCATGATAATTGAACATAATGAATTTCTCAAAAATATTTCTCAGCGTATCCCTGAATACCCAAGCGAAGCCACTGTACACTGTGAAAAATCCGGTGTAAAATTAAACACGGAATCGTGTCTATATATTTCCATCAATTTTCGGTGTACAAATGAAATCTCATATAAATACACCAATCGGTGTAAATTTTTGGCACATAAATTTGGATATTTTAACCACTAAATACGATTACCGAAATTAACTTTTCTCAAGACGCACACATCCATCGTTGTTATTATGTGCACTTTCCGAAAATAT
>JABFPB010001481.1:0-25024 GCA_022817645.1 Ceratoteleas bidentatus | reverse complement strand
CGTTTCATTAGATTTCGAGCCGCGGGAGCATTTATTTATAGCGATTGTTGCCTCACGCCGGCTCATCGCGAGGGGAAAACTGTCTCGTGGGCAGTGGATCGCAATCGCCCGCCGAGACAATCGCGGAATCGAGCGTAATCGGTCGTGCGCGATTGCGCGCGCTTTATATGGCGCAGAGGAAAGTGAAAAGGGGCACTTTTTCCGCTGGATTTGAATGCGAAAATAGATGCGAGTGGATTTTAAGTAGACTGATTTTATTTTCAAATTTGTGAAACTTGGAACGGGTTTGGAAAAAACATCAAACGAAGATGTTTTTTCATGAAAAAGACACGAAAAGTTTCTTTTCCCTGTGTACAAACGTTTGTAAAAATAACGAGTATTTTTACAAACATTTTAATGAAATAATATTTATTTAAACTTTTTATTTAAACCTCCTTAACGCGAGAACATTTTAAACTGCTGAAGTAAAATTTGCGAAGAAATTTTGTCTTGAAAGAAAAGTTTAAAAAAAAGACAAATTGTCTTGAAAGAACAAAATTCATCAATGAGAATTTTTTTAACTCTTGCAATGTCTTCAAAACAACTGTTTTGGTTACAAAAAGAATACACTTCTATAAAGCAATCCACGAACATTCAACGACCTTCCGATTAACTCTGTCGAACTTCCGATTGTTGAAAGAGTAAGAATATGATGGAAGACACGCAGCCCGAACAATTATTTTTCTCGAACGATTCCCAGGTAACTTGTGTAACTTCCTGTTCGCGAGCAAAAAGGAATCATCACAAAAGTTACGCGGGTTTTACGGCATTTTTTCAGTCCTCTTCAAAGAAATCGTCATTACGCATCGACAACTCGTACGACTTTCCGGCTGCGAACAGACCGAGCTACCCGCACGGAAGTTATGCAGACGTTATTACATTTCTTCGGTTTACAATAAAAAGCCGCGCTGCATACAATTACAATGCAATTATAGTCAATTACGTCATCTAATACGTGCGCTGTATTAATACAATTACGATAATTATTGCGCGCTGTTACCATTTACTTGCGCCGCGCGAAACCAGCGTGATAATCGAAACCGTAAAGCGCGTTATTTATTTATCCAACGCGGTTGCCAAATTGATCGTTAACCCACGTATCATTTTCCAGAAATCGCGCTTAATGGCTGCCGAGTTTTCGATTCGGATTTCCCGCATCGCCAATTAAAAAACGCTGATGAACGTTTTTTTAATTGGCGCACTTCGATTGGATTCGAGCAGTAGGCGAATTTGCGAAATTGCACGTGAAAGTTCAATTTTGCCCGAAGTTCGAGAAAAGTGCTTTTTAGGTTTGCGCATAACACTTTTTATTAATATTAAACTTTCATCTTCGGCGGCGATCGCCGCTCGGATCGTCTTTATTACATAAAAGTACTTTTCGCAAACGGCAATTGTGAGTCTCGAAGCCAGACTCGCATGATAAATGACGTTACGTCGAACTGAAATATGGATTGTGCCGCGCGGTGAAGTATGAATTTCGTTCCGCGGATGAAAATTTGTAGCCGATCGGGGATTTAAGTGACTCGAGTCCACTGTCATCGTTTTTCAGATAACTTGGCTGGAATGTTGGGAACTGTATATCGGCAACAAATTAGAGAAATTGAACTTTTTGCGGGCGTCAGTTTGTAATGTAGGTGGATTGTAAAACTGTGTCGTGTACAGAATGAGAATGTTTTTGTGAAAATAAAGTTAAAGGAATATATGATGATTAATTGAAAATTATTCAAATGAATAAGGGAAAGTTTTTCATTTCAAGAAATCTGTAACATTATTACTAAGTTCAATTAATTAGTAGTTTCAATTGTACGATAATACCCCTGAAAGCGGAGTGGAGTTAAAAAGTAATTCCTACATTTTTCCTTTCCACCCACCTGACGTATTATGTCAGTACGTGAACTTAAGTCATCACCTTAAGTATAACTTTCTCATAAAAGGTTGAATCCTTTCCACTTTACTTTACGTTTACATCATCAAACGATATTGTAACTTTAATTCTGGAGTTTAAAATAGTATCTATTTCATAAAAAATGTATACAAAAGATCATGAAGTTATCCAGTTTTGATTTTAGATCTCACACTCTTATAATTGTGGACACAATTCGAGAAATTAAATTCCTTGTTATTTTTTATTGTATGTTTGAAATGTTCTATAATAATATTCTGAGTACATTCTGGACACATTCCTGATATATTCCAGAAATCTCTGTTTACGAGTGACAGCCACTTTTTAGGCAAGTTTACTATGGAGTTTGTAGTGCGGATAGAGCTCAGCGGATAGAGTCGCAAACTGCCACTTGGGGGACATGAGTTCGAGGCCTCTCGCTTAATATTGTTTTTATTCAAAATAATATTTCAGAAAAATATATCTGGTACATTTCTGAATTATTTTAAAGAAATCTCCCAAGAATAAACCAAGAAAATATTTCTTCCCAATG
Organism: Ceratoteleas bidentatus; assembly: GCA_022817645.1. Lineage (NCBI taxonomy): Eukaryota > Metazoa > Arthropoda > Insecta > Hymenoptera > Scelionidae > Ceratoteleas > Ceratoteleas bidentatus. Next base: position 22,550 of record JABFPB010001481.1, on the reverse strand, counting down.
TTATTACATGCTATTAGGGTCATTTAATTCCGATCAAAAAGACCGGAAAAAAGATACAAAATTTATTTTAATGAAAAAACATTAAGATACATTTTGTGTCTTTTTCATCAAAAAAACATCGTCGTTTCAGACATTTTTCATGTCTTTTCTCCAAAAACGTCTCTAAAAAAGTCACCGTTTTTTTGTAAAACTGCACCTCTAACTATCACAAAAATCAAATCCTCCGAAAAACAGAATACTCTTTCGTTGAGATCTGGAAGTGAGACTCGCATTCTAAATTCCGGGGTATTTAGTCGGTAGAAAGGATGCTCGCGAGGCAAGTGTATGCAAGAAAAGCGGCGCGGAGGAAGGCGAGCGAACTGGGAGCGCATCCCCCGTATCTCTACTGGAAAGAGCACGGAGCGTGTGGCGGTTTAGCTGCGCCGTGGCAGTGTCACGTTTAATGTCGCTTGCATGCGCGCCGACGAGCGCACCCGTGCATTATTGCACGGCTGCGCATCGTTCGCGGCGCTCGTTTCGCGCGACCGGATTCGAAATCGAAAGGCGGAAGTGGCCGCCGGGCAGCGCTCAGACGCGAACCCAACCGCGCTAAATTGATTCCACTTTTCTCCTACTTTGCGATGCGACGCGCGTTCCACCTAAGCGACATTTTTCGCAAATCCCTTTTCTCATTTCCTCGTCTTTTTTAACAAAATCGAAAATTCATCGAATCAAAACTTACGGGAAACAAAATGATCTCATTTTGCATTTTTTAGTAAAAATTTTAAAAATGTATGCATTTTGAAAAAATCATACAAATATTTGTTATTTTAGTGACAGATTCATTAAGGTAAAAACTTTTCCATTTTGTAAAAAAACGAATGAAAATTGTATCCGAAAAAATAAGCTATCCATAGTTGTCGTGGGTAATTTTTAACAGGGCCTAAATGCAAAAAAGGTTTCGGTTCAAAGTGTAGGCTCGTTCGCACGTGGAATGCCCGCTCGTACTCGATCGAAATGAATCGGCTAGGCGAAAAAGCGGGCCGCGGTCGTAGTAAAAGCGTGACAAATACCCGGGGAATTATGCTTGTGCGCGATGTATACATAATTTGCGATGCGGCGGCGAGATTTTAATCCGATTAAATTCTGATAGTTCTGTCGGGAATGCCGGAGAAAAGAAAGGCCCGGGATCGGGGGGGGGGGGGGTCGGGCGGAGGTAAATTCGTCTGTCTTGTGTCATCCACCTGTCGTCCCGTCCGATACCGTTTCGGGTGTCCGATCCCTTTCCTACTTCTCTCGCTCTCGTGCGGGGCCGTGTGAGAACCGTACAAAGACAGAGCCGAGCGATCCGATTGAGAAAAGAAACACCACGAGCGAGACACGACGAGCGATAACGTGTTCTCCGGCTTTGCCTCGGTCCCTGCGTTCCGCCGGGCTCCGCTATTTTCAATATAAATATTCCGCCGTCGAATTTTCGTCCCGTCGGCCGGTTTCGCAACTCGTAATAACTGTATTAAGTACAAGGGTGTGCCGAAATCGACGAAAAACGCGATCCGAGAGAAACTGAAGATTGCACAGAGGAAAATCGAATTAAGTGCCATTAAGGAAATGGTTGTCAAAAAAATGGTGGGAAAGACAGTGTTAATAGTCGGATTGACCATTTTTGGTCCCAATAAACATAATAATAAAAAACTTCCAGAATAACCATTTTTAAGTATCAAAAGTAATTTATATTGGTCTCGCCGTAAATATTTACTACATATTTGAAAAAAAATGTAATAAATATTTAAAGTCACATATTTAAATATTTATAAATATGTACAAAAACTTTTATATTTTACAAAATAATATATACGAAATATTTTTAATTATTTTGTAAGTATATATAAATTTTACTTAAAATTTTTTACATTGGACATTCAAATATTTTCTCTAAATATTACAAAAAATATTGAAAAATATTTACTAAATATTTTCAATATTTTTAAGTTACTACGAGTTTGTCCCGAGCGAAAAAATAGTACATGAGTAATTCCGGTCCGTTTTTTCTTCGGCAATGAGCGTGCAAAACTGGCCGCGGATCGTGCGAGCTAGAAATCGAAATTCATCGCCTAAAACTCTCATCGAAACATTGATTAATTCGTGACGGCGGGCATAAATTTGCGGAATTGAAATCTACATCTGAATCTCCATCTGCGACGCAGACCGGTATTTTCGAATCCATTTTTCCCGGGAACGCCGTTCGTACATTCCAGCCGTTCTCACCGCGCTAGATTTATGAACCGCCCAATTAATTAATAGTCCAAAGAGATCCGTTCGCGTTACATTATTGTTCGACGCGGTTTCCTTTCTTGATTCCCGCAAGGTAATGAGTCACCAATTTACAGAAACTCGCGTCATAAATATCCCGCCGTTATCTCGCTATCGGCAACTTTACACTTATGAAAATTGCTCGCGTTGCTAATTAGATTGGTATGCGCGCTTTATTAATTCGCATTGTTCCAGCATGCCGAGGTGCACCTTTTACTTCCGATGCACGCGACTTTTCATAACCGCGCCACGCTTGAAAGGACTTTTTCCGAGTGTTTTGCAATCACGATCGGGCTCGGGTTTGCCGTTTTGTGCGATATCAATTTCAGAGAGGTTGAGCACAATGTTGCACGCGTTGCAACGTGTCTTTCGATGCATTTTTTCGCGCTGTAAAAGTCCAGGGAATTCTCCGATAAAAAACGTATGGGGAAGGTTATCTGGAAGGTTGAGCGAGTGAAATTTCAACAAATTCTGTGGACTGCATTTTTAGAATTATTTTGTAAAATTGACATACTTTAGGCAATTAGGGTCACTGATAAGTCTTAGCCTGTAAGAACAATTATAAAAATATAAAAATAAATCTCTGAAAAACGTTGAGAATCTCTGAAAATATCTGAAAATCTCTGAATACCTCTGCAAATCTCTGAAAATTTCTGAAAAATTCTGAAAAATTGCGACTGTCATAGTTTTTTTTCGAATTTTTCAGAGATTTTAAGAGATTTTCAGACTTTTTCTGAAAATCTTTGAAAAATTCTGACACTTCTAATTTTCAAAGGTTTTCAGAGATTTATAGAGATTTTCAGAAATTTTCTAAGATTTTCAGAGATATTTAAAGATTTTTAGATAATTGCGGAGCATTTTTCAGAGATCTTCAAAAATTTTATTTTTATAAGGGATCAGTGAGAGAAGTGCTTCCTTATAGCTATATTGTGCGAATTAGATCGTAAATAAACGAATAGTTCGTTTGTCTATGTGTATCGTAAAATGAACTATCACGTTCATAAATATTACAAAGTGCTTCTTAAATTTTACGAAGGTGATGGTGAGGTATGTGATCTACTTCGCTGAATGGATTACGATGCAACGATAGTTAAGTTTTAAGAAACATTTCTAAAATAATAATATAAGGACTCATTTTAGCAACCCTAGTAAAAATAGAATTATATGGCATTATATATTAGAAATATACTAATTTATAAAAACGTATTGAGAATATAATGGGAATACATGTTTTTATGTGACCAATATATTCCTCCTTTTACAATCTCTATTCCCAACGCTACATCGATTAACCAAAAAACCTTTATAAAATCTTACCCTAAAAACACAATCTTATCCTTTCCCTTCCTCCTAAGTGCAACCTTTAAAACTGTGCAAAAAGTGCAGAAAATGCACAAAAAATCCAGTACTTTCCCACTGAAACAATCAGCAAAAGGCGAGAAAACTGAAAAAACCGCAAACCCCGACTTTCGAAATGTCCGCCACATTTGCCAATCAAGTTTGCGCCGGCGCTTCCATAATTTCCGCTTTTTCCGCGGCGGCGCGTTTAATTCGCCTCGTGAAAAGTGATTAAGGTAACAAATCAGCTGGCAACATCCGCGACGCCGCAGAAAATGTCACGGGGCAGCCTTCGCCGAGTTTCATCGGCGGCCGATTTCCCAGCAACCCATATACTTTCGCGTTCCAAAACGATAACTCATTTGGCTGTTTATTCAAAGCGCGCGGGCACTTGTTCGCTCGGCCGGGAAGTGGCACGAGAGAGTCTCGAGTGCGCGTCGGGACACGCACGATTCTCTCACGCTGTGCCCCCGGATCATCGGCGGATGCTGATCCACGCACCGCACACGCGTGTTAAACGTTCGCGCGCTCGTGCCGAGAGTGATGACTCACCGCGCGGAGACTCGTACTGGCGGAGAGTCACTTGCGCGTCGGCACTGGTCCGACGAGACGACGAACGCAGATAAGCGGCGGCTTCTTGCGAGCGTCGCTTCGACGGATTCGTCGAAACGCGAGTGAGGGTTTTTACGCTCTCCGGCCAAAGAAAATAAGTGTATGTAATGTTGGCAAATCTCATTTTCGGATGATTCCGAAAATGAGACTGCAGACAAAAAAAAATTTTTATAATTTTACGCTAGAAATAAAATCTCTGAAAACCTGTGAAAAGTATCTTGAAAACCTCTGAAAAATTCTGAAAAAATTGGGATAGTTTTTTGTCATAGTTTTTCGGAGATTTTAACAGAAAACTCTGAAAACCTCTGAAACATTCTGAAAAATTGGGATTGTGATAGTTTTTCAGAGAATTTGAAAGTTTTCTCTAAAAAAACTACCAGTCCCAATTTTGAGAGGATTTCAAAATTTTTTAGAGATTTTCAGAGGTTTTAAGAGATTTTATTTCTGCAAAGGTATTCCAATCACAATTATGACTGTGATTTTGAATAAACTGGAATGGTTCAAAACGAAATTTCATCAAATCATGATCAATTTACAACTTATGTTTAGAACTTATAACTGATGTTATATATATAAAACATTATTTATATATAAATCCTTATGTAAAGGTGTATATATACGGTTTCAGTATTTCGACATCTGATATTTTTTATTTTGAGAAATACTACATTTTAGTTTCTTTAAAAACTTATCATATATGGAAATAAATGACAAGACATATTTGGCTCATATATGGCCACATTTTTTTTTATATATGACTATATATGGCCTTATATGCTCCAATCATTCCTTATATATATGATTTGTCATTTTCATATATATTCCATTTTTCCCAGGGATCAATCCCCACCTCTTTCCTCGCTCCCAAACTCCGATTCCCCGCATATCTCCGCGAAATTCCCAAAGCTCGCTGAGCTCCCGAGCCGCGCCCGTTCAATCATGCACATCTTCCCGAAACCTCCCACGACGTTACGTAACGATCCTTCGGCGATAAGAAAAAGTTCTCGCGTTGCGCAATTTCCCAGCGCCGCGATTGCCCAACTTGATTAGCATAAACTTGGCACAAACTTTGCACAAAGTGCGATTATAAAGCCCATAATTGGACGTTGATCGATGCATCCGCCGCGGACGATAAATAACTCATAATCCCGCGGACGTCCCACCCCCTCCCCTCCCCCGCTCCCCCGCGCGATCGTTCACCATCGGGCGCGCGTAATTGATTAATTTGATGTATATGCAACGAGGTGGAAGGTGGGTAGGTTGAATCGCGTAGGTGAAACCGCGCTGAAACCGAGTAGCGGCGCGATCCGGCCTGGGAACTCGGCTGCCAGTGCGAGAAACGAATTTCGCCGCGGAAAGCGCCGCCATTCGTCTTCGTTTGCCGAACGGATTAATAACTGTATCGGGCTAAATACCAGCCATAAATACCCGGGCACGAACCTTTGCTCGGCAAAAACGCCGGATTGCTTACATAAATTATTATGTAACAGAGCGGCTCGTCCGCGCCGAGCTTCGGGGCCCGCGGCGAACACAATCGAAGTGATGAAGTACAATTTCAGAGATTAGACTGCCCGATTCAGGCGGGTAAAGGTCACGTGAAAAGTGCGTTCGGGAGAATGGTATGTTTTAGGGGTGGTTTTGGGACAGGTATTTAAAGATCCCAAATTTTTCTTTCGGTGGAGAGTATAGTGGGAAAATGATATCGTAAAATGACTTTTGATAACGATGGATTACGATATAAAAAAAACTCAATGAACTTTAGAATCGATCAATTACGATATCGTAAAATAGAATGAAGTTTGGTGCCAATCATTTGCGATATCGTAAAACGAATTGAAACTTGATAAGGATGGATTACGATATCGTAAAATAGATTAAACTTTGATATCGATCAATTACGATATCGTAAAATAGGTTAAACTTTGATATCGATCAATTACGATATCGTAAATTTAATTGAAATTCGGTAACGATGGATTACGATGTCGTAAAATAGATTAAACTTTGATATCGATCAATTACGATATCGTACATTTAACTGAAATTTGGTAACAATGAATTACGATATCGTAAAATAGATTAAACTTTGATATCGATCACTTGCGATATCGTAAAATAAGTTATGTTTTTGTATCAATCGATCCCTATATCGTACAATATCATGAAATGCAGGTGACAATAACTAACAAAGTACACTATACGATATGATATCGTAACCCTTCCACATCAAACGTCACAATGATTTTCTCTGCCCCATTTTTTCAGTGAAAACCTTTTCATTCAACCTACTGCACCGATTCATAATTATTCAAAGACTCCTCTATTCACTCCTCAATACCATTTCTCGTCCCTCAAACCCCCATAAAAATCGCGAACCAAGGCAGTGGGAAACGGCGCGATTCGCGATCCAGTTGGCGTTCGCTGACAAGTGGCTCGATTACGCGATCGACGTCGCGATCAATAACGAATATAATCGATGACGATCGTTCCTCCCGGGCTGCGAACAAAGCGCGACATTAGGCGGAATAAATCCAAGGACCGGCGAAGGAAGGCAGCCGAGCGCTTGAAGCGAGAGCAGCGAGCGAGTATATTTATAGAGCCAGACAATGTCGGGATTTATAAGTCTCAGGATCCGACAGGATGGGAACGTATTAGACGGGGAAAATAGACGAAAAAAGGCGCCCAGCTCCGGGAGTGTGCAGAAAGACGGAGACGCCGCGAGACGGAGAAAAAGGGTCGGGCGCGCGGGGGCAGGCTCGGGGGGCCACGGAACGCGATCGGAGAGAAGCCGCGGAGAGGCGGGAGGCGAACAACTTTCACGCGGCGTCGAGCTTCTTCGTATCGGAATGCTTCGGCGGCAGTGTCGGGGCTGTGTGAATTGCCGGCCGCGGGGCTCGTTTCGTCGACTGGAAAAACGACCGCTTTCGCGACGGCGACCCGCGAAATTTCCGGCCCGAAATCCGGGCGACTAAACTTGGAGGGTATAACGAAAAATCGTATTGGAGGGAGAAGAATACAAGTTGATGTGAGTACATTATAAAATGTACTCATAATAAATAAAAAGTACTTTACCGGCCCAAAAAAATCAAAACGTCAGAATTTATAAAAAATTTTGAAAAATTTTTCTAACAGTTTGATATTTTAAAAATTTCCACATTTTTCAAATTTTTGAAAAATTTTCCAAATTTTTATAGATGATTGAAAAATGTTGAAAAATCGTACTTGTTGGTCCTTTTTAATAATATTTTAATTCGGCATCCATATGAAGTTATATTTCATTCACCAATTTTTTTCTAGTTGTGGAAATTCAATTTTCTCAGGGAACCAATATATTGTAAAATATATTGAAAATATTGTAACTGGACAATGTGATGCCTTTGTTAAAGTAGCTTACAATATAAAATTTAAAATATTAACATGTTAATGCTCCTTTGTTCTCCTCACAACATGGTTTTCTTAGTTACACATTTCGCGATATAATAACCTAAAAGCAAAACGGAGAAAATGAGATTGTAGGCGGAGTGCTGTACCCATTAATCCCAACACGATATCCTAAATTTAGTACGACATTATATCGTATAATTAATACCGTAAACATGTGTATAGTGCAGTTCAATATCGTTTACCCAGCATCGCAAAAATTCTCAAAACTCAGCATTATGGAGGCTACATCGTAAAAAGAGCCATATAAATTACAACCCCAACCTAAAATCATGCGAGTACCCTGACGTAATCCATTTTAACCGACGAAACTGCTGAATGCGTTTCTCCCAGACTCAACACTGTACGATCTACACTGTACGATATCGTTTTCTCATTGAAAACGTCCCGGCGACCTCTGCGTAGCGAATCCGCCGCAGCTTTTTCCGATCGGCATCGAAATCGATTCGACCGGTTCCCAAGCGGCGTCGCCGTTTTTTGCGGCGAAAAAGTTGCATTGCAAAACGGCATTGTTACACGCGCAATGTCTACTCCCACACCGTGAACTTTGTCGGATCGGCGGCGAAAAACCGGCGACGAACAAAAAGCCGCGCTGAACTTTTGGACCGATCATGCGAGGCGCCGTTTTCTTTTCCCCGGATTCGTTCTGATTTCGAGGGGTCGCGCGCGGAGGTCAGGTGAAAGTTGCGATGCTATCGCGGCCTAACTTATTACGATTATTTTGCACCGCCGAATTGTTAATTGCCGCCGTTCGTTTCGCGGACGACTTTTCGTGCGCGGCGGTTATCTCGGGCGGTTATCGCGGGCCCCGAAACTGCGGACCGTTTCGCGCCGGGACACCGCTCGTTGCGATTTTTTCGTTCGGCGCGAACGCCGGTTATTTATATCATCAAAGTTGACTCGGCGCGGCGAACATTGCAGCCGGAACGCCGCTTCTTTGAACCTGTTTACGCGGCGCTTACAGTAACGGTGGCATTTCTAACACTTACGCGGTTCACATATGACGTATATGTTAATCGCCGAGCTGCCACTCGCGCGATATGCGCGTGACGAGTACATTTCGGAGCGTTTTAAAAAGGGGGCCGTTTGTGGCGGAATGCGAAATTGAATTTTGGTTTAGAATAATGTGGGCGAAGAAAAAAATTGGGTGAAAACAAAATTCTAAAAAATGTATGCAAGTTTCTATGAAAGCATCGGAAATCACTCTGGTAAACTCTTGAACAACAAAGAAAAACTGTTAAATTGGGCAAAACTATAAAGTTTGGAAATACTTTGAAAACACTTAAAAACTAGAGTTCGAAGTGTTTTATTTTGAAACTAAAAATTTTCCTATATTAATCCTTATGAGAATATTTAAAATTCTTATAAGTGTTTGAAAACAAAATATTTATTTTTATATTAAACTTGCAGAAAATGACTTTTTAGAGCGTTGCGTACAATTATTGGATCAATCTAAAAAGTCCTGATTTCAGCAGTTTTTCAGATTTAGTTTACTAGTTCGTGTAGTTTATTACGAAAATTTGTACAGAAAAATTGCGGGTACAGAAAAATTGATTTTTTTTTTACAGAGAAGTTGTACAGAGTTTTTCAGAGATTAACTGAGTGTTAGCATACCTTTACAGAGGAATTAGAAGATTTTTACAGAATTTGTTTCCTCTAGGGAGATTGCCAAATGTATTGCTGCTCTTTGCTGATTTAAATAAAAACAAAGAAATTCAAAGCTTTTGTTTCTCAAATGAACTCATATCGATTCTAAATTTACATTAAGGAGGTCGATATTATTGGAGTTGGAATAGGATTCTGTTGATCAGTAATCTATATTCACCTGTTAGAATACAATCGTGTGTAGTTAGTGGGCAAGAAATGTATTATTATGAATTCAATTTAAAATGTATCTATTTACATGTTTGTAATCGATATTTTTTCTAAGTCGAGATTGTATGATGAAAGTGTAGTGTCATTTAAATATCTGATTGACGATTTGCACATTTATACAATTTTTATGTGAGGATGGATTTAAACCGTTTATGCAAAACTCATGCTAATTTTATACGAGACGTTTTGAAACCCGGACGCAGTTTCGCATAATCTTTAGATGGATGATCGTCATTAGGAATGATTTGTTCATTATTCAAATTCGAAGTGATCAGCTTTGTTATTTCAATCAACACGTCTTCCACACAATATTTTATATTTTTGACAACAGTTATTTTAAAATAATGAATATATATTTAATAACATAGCATTAATATAAATAATTTTGTTTAATTATATATTCGTAAAACATGAAATATATCTTGAGACATCTGCAACATAAATAAAATGTTCATTACAAATTATTATAAATTATATTGGAGAGAGATAAGGACCAATTAAAATGAAGTCAATTAAACCCAATCCAAAGATGTGTACAGCGTACTGTGATCCACTTTTTTTAATTTTATCGCTTCCGTTATGAACGCCCCAATTTTATTGATAAAATACTTTGCAGTAAAATGCCCTGTAAGAATAAATTTCAAACATCCTCAACGACGTTATACAACACCTTACAAGTACATTTGGACAAATCTCATGTGAGATCTGGAGTGTTAAGATGTTATCCCAAATGCGCTCATTACATCGTGTAAGAGATTCACCATCAAAACTCACCTCAGAACTTCTATATATTTATTCCATTTACACTGCACTTTAATACTTAACAACACATTAATAGATTAATCACAGAAGATCATCATTTAAATATTTTCTTAACACAAAATACTTCCGGGTAGAAATAAGGCATTTCCGTGATAGTACAATGAGAGTTGCTTTTATGGCGAGAGCTATATACTTGCTTTAAGAGGATTATTTGCCTTATTCATTATTTAAGAGCGAGTAATTACCTAATTTAGATTACGATTTCGCACTGCGCATTTTCTCCAAATTAATCATATGAATTCAGGAAAGATCGGTTAAGTTATACTTTTTATGTTGAAAAATTAACTGCAATGCGGAATTTAAATACATTTGGGAGTGAATACGATAAGTGTTTATTTCGTAACATAAATCATAATCAGTTAATGATAGTTTTAAGGAAATTCTTTAACTGATTGCATGAATAGATATCTGAATTCTTCATTTCTTACGTATTTTCAAAAATATCTCACGGAGATCTTGGCGTTTTATTTAAATAAAATAATTTTCGTTTACGTCACGATTCACAAATACGCATGACATGTTTTAAGAAAGTGTCGTGGGAGTGTTGCAACGTTGCGCTTTTCAGCTAATATTAGGTTTGAATTTTCTTTTTTAAACTCTCATATTTTCTAAAAATTATAAATATTCGCAATATGAACAAGATTGAATAAAAAAAAATGAACTTAATATCCAAAAGACAAAAGATTTACTTTAGTAAAAATCCAAAAGACAAAAAGACAAAACAATTTTTATTTTGAAATTAGCATTTTAGAGAAACCAATAACGCAATATTTTACACACCCCAAAAATATCAGCATTGCCAAACAACTTTTCACGAAATTATTTTATTTTGAAATCACCTCCTTTTCCTCCAGAAAATGACCCTTCGTTATTCCCTCAAGTCAAATTCAATTCCAAATTAACTCTGAACCCACCGATTTCAGTGGCGCAAAGTGGCGAAAAAAATGGGTAAGTCATAGTCGAAGAATGGCCGCGCGATTGTGGCATAACCGGGCAATAAGAGCAAAAGCTGAGCGGCGGCGTCGGCAGGATTCCGGTTCGAAATCGACCTTCATCTTTTTGCGCGCAGCAGGTCGATTAACGCATCTGATACACTACCGTGTCGGCGCGGCTCCCAAACCGAAAGCCTAGATATCGTTTTGTAATTGCACCGGCGCTCGCTCCGGACGCTCCGGAGGCCAAGCACCGCCGTCGCTGCAGTGGCACAGCCCGCCTGTGCACGCACAGCCAATTATTATATTAACGCAGCCGGCTATTTGACTTTCGGCTGCCGATTTTTTGCCGATCCCTCGCCCCGAGCCAGCGATCCGCACAACCGCCGATAATCACTTTTTCCATAATCACCGGCAGCGCCCTCGTCAATGGCTTTTCGAGAAATCAATGATTTCTGCGAGCAGCCGGCCGGTCGGGCGAAAACGCCGCTTTTTCGCCCGCTTTTTGTCTCGAGAGTGTGTGGCAAGAATTGATATTGCGGGTATTTTATATCGCTGAAATTGCTCGGGTAAAAAATTGGAAAACTAAGGAAAAGAAAAGAAGAGGGCAAGAGGGATGTATGAAAAATTTTTAATGGGAAAGTTGAGAAAAAGGTATGGGTAAATAGTGGTGAGGGAACTTTTCTTTTTAAAACTCGAAAGAAAACTTTTTTTTTCATTGTAATTTTTTATGCTTTGAACCCTTGAGTATAGGATATTGGAATCAAAATGTTGATCTCAACATTACAAATTAGGTTTTTTAATTATTTTGTTTGGTGTAGAAAACATTTCCACATTTTAAACATGATTATTTGGAAAATGTATGTTTAGGTTTTTCCGCACTCGGATTTATTTTTCTCGGATTTATTTTTTGTTCCGATTTACTTTAAATTTGACACAGTTCATGTTCAATGTATGATAAAGAATTTCTCAAGATGAAATTTCAATTAAAGTTCCAGTTAAAGTTACATCACTTTAAGTACCAAAAGTAACGAAAAATAAATCAAATTGATCTACTTAGTGCATTTTATCAATTAACAAAGCAATTAACAAAGCAATACTCGCAAACGGAGTTCATCATTAAATATCCTTCTTAAGAAATGCTTTATTATGCCTTAAGGAAGGTAGCTATTATTAAAGTAAACCTGAACTAAAATTGGGTTAAATAAATAGCGTATAAGTTACCCTATTTCAGGCCATTTTCATTCAAAAAAGAGTTCACGGCAAGTTTTTTGGGGGTTACGCTTAATTTACTCTTTATTTGCAAGACGAAGAAGATATTAAAATTCCAAGACATTCTAATTTTGGATGTAACTGCCCTTGTAACATATGCGGACTCTTCCCAAAAGTTTTCAATATTTCATATTATAGAAAGATATGGTACAGCACAGATTGTATTCTGAGAATAACACTTCAGCATTATTGTCTAAAACAAAAAAATTGTATCTACTTCATTACATTGTCTAAAATAGCCATAAAAAAAAATCTTACAATATGATATCGTAGAAATTTTACGACAAAACCCTGTTAAAAACAACAATTTGGTTTTGTTTCACAGTAAATTATTTAATTGATATCAAAATATCTCTATCCTACAATACAAATATTTTAACCGACGCTGATTGACTAATACAAATATCAGATTTTTGCATTCACTGTGAAAAAATCTCGTACGGTTTCTCATTTGAGATTTCTCATGTTAGTGCAAAAAACACCCCCAATATGATATCCCAAAATTTTACCACCCCCTCTTTTCAACCTCCTCTGTCCCAATTTCCTTTGTTCTCCTAACACCAATTTTTTCTCCGCGAACCCGCTTCAAAAAGCGCGATTCGTGCCCGGAGATAATGGGCCGTCACGATATCGGGCCGAATTTTTCCGTGCAGAATCCCACGGCCGAAAAATGCGCCCAAATTGCGCGCGTCTCGCCTAACTCGTTCCCCGAATGATGATTCCTATCAAATTTTTTGCCGCTCGCCAATTACAGTTTAATTCGAAAATTGGAAAACCGCCCGCCCGATCGCACGCACGTCCGACACGAAGGCGTCGAGTCCGTCGCAGAGTCGCGTCGAAAAGTCGTCGCAAATCGGCAGATCGCGGGACCTCGCCGATTCGCGGATGCGAACGATCGGCGCACGGACGGCGCGGATAATGATACGTTGAATCGGGCGCCCGGCTCCGAGGGTTGGTACTTCTAAAGCGTAGAGAAAATAGGCCTTTTAATTAACTTTACGGGCCTCGAAAATAGCGGCCCGATTGCCGGTGCCGTGCAATTTCGGCCGCGAATCGGCCTGCGTACAGTCCGGCGCAGTAATAATCGTCGCTCGATCCGGCCTGCTCTTTAATCAAATATATAACGGCTGCTTTCTAATAGTTGTGATTTTGTTTTTAGCTGCGCCACGGGAGAGCTGTGCATCCGAGGCTGACCCTTGTAATTACACTAATAGGAAATCCGAGTCGCCGTCTATTCTGCGCCTAGACCGGTCACGAAGTGCCGGCGATTTTTGGCACGACATACGGCGCTTTTCGATTTATAATTCCGATCAGCCCGAGCGTCACGAAACTTATAAAAACGCACAAAAAAGGGATGGAACTGACAGAAGGACGGCCCATTATGGAACGAGTTCAGGGCTGACAACTGTGAAATCGTAACAGCGTTTTTTGGACGGATTTCCATTACTGTGCACATTTGTTTCCGAGTGGCAATATCACGACGATTGTAAACTTGATTTCAAATGTAAAAATGTCTGTATTCTATATTGAATTTTTTTAAATTAATTATAATTGACATATGAACATATGACTTCATATCAAATGAAGATCCCATTGAAAATATACATTTTTAGATTAATTTCCGAGAGGCATCCTCACAATTGTAAATTTGATTTTAAATTGTAAGAACGTCTGAATCCTATATTTATTGTTTTAATTATAATTAGCATTTGATTTGAGAATATGACTTCAAATGAACTCATTTGAAGGAACCCATTATAAATATCGATTTACATATTAAATTGTTCCTTAATCATTAATCAGAGCAATGAAGCCAAGCAGAATTGTTTTATAGATGCACAACAATTATTAGAGAGAGTTTTGTTTTACTATTCAAAAGCGAAAGAATTTAATGTCAAGCGGTCATCGCAACTACGAATTTGTCTAGGCATTTGAACGCTATAAACGCAGCAGTGCTATTGACCACCCTAAAAGCCGGTCATTAGCGTTTGATTGCCGCAATGAAATGCAATGATTGATAGAACCATATTTCTATTATTGCATTACAAAAATCTTCGCACCGTCTATTGTGAAAGTTAAATTTTATGCACGGCAATTTGTCTCGTCGCTGCGCCGCAAGCCAGGCTCATCTCCACTTCATTAATATTAATCACTCCGAGCGAAAAATCCGATTTATTGATTTATCATTCTCAATCAAATTCTTCTGTCACTTCTAATCATCCGGAACAACACCGGCAGCGATTTTTTTCACATGACCCTTCTCTATACCTTTTTTTCTTTTCATTGTACATTTGCCTTGATTTCGATATATTGATTTAAAAAAAATATAAAATCGAAACTAAATGTGAAAGAAAAATAGTATATTTTTGGAAAAATTGTCACATTTCTGATCATTCTTTTTTTGCATTTCAAATATTAGAAAAATATCTTTTGCATATTCTTAAATATTTTTTTTTGGAAAATACAGTTTTTAATTACTACAAAATTTGTTTTCAATAAAAATAAAAATCAATGATAAAAATCAAAAGAAAATATTTTCTAAACTAAAGTTGTTCTTTTCTGGTCAACATGAAAACGATTTATTTTTAATTTTTATGAATATGAAATGAATATGTATTGTAAAAACTTTTGCAGACATAATTTTCATATCAAATCTTTGGGAGCGCTCTTTTCGAATTATTTTCGATTATCCAGGAAAACTCGAAACCGCAATGCTCGTTGAAAAAGTGCGCAACTCGAAACGAATTGCAATAAATAATGGCACTAAACAAAGTTCAGCCGCGGCAAGTAGTACATCTCTCTCGTCTGGTTCGCGGCGCATCTCTCCTCCTTCCCCTGTGACCGCGCGAGAATAGCCCGGCGCATATTAAGAGCGCAAACGACGTCGAATAAAATAGAGATAATGTATGCATCGGCGGGCGAGGTGTTAATTAAATTTTGCCGCGGCCGTCGTTTTTTGCGCAAATCCGCAGGCCATGAGTATAAATAATCCTGACCTTGATACGCCACGTGGGATTTACACGCGTGAGGGCAGTCTATCTGCAATCGATACACGATCGCACGACGCTGACCCGCTAAACCTGAATTCCTCCCTCGGCGTCGGTGCATCGCACCGGTGCATATCTCCGGCGCGCGTAAACCTGTCAAAATAATCCGTCAGTTAAAGCCGAGCCTATCCCGCATAAACCCGTCACCGTAACCGTACACTCTTCGAGTTCGAATCCCCCCGGCGACGAAAATTTTTCTGCAAACCAAACGGACCTCTCTTAGAAATGACTTTTCGATCGGAAGAGGAATCTTTTAAATGAAAAAAATAATGATTTGAACTATTTCGCAAAGAGATTTTAATTTTCTTTGGTTAAAAAAGTAAGTTTAAAAGGCAATTTTTGTAATGAATTAAAAATTCTTTGCAGAAAAAAGGAATATTATTTGAAATTATTCTTTTTGAGTAAAAATGGGTAATCTTTTTGATAGGAAACGAATGATGTGTAAAACAAAGAAATGTGTATTATAATAAGTCTGGTTATTAGAAACAATTTAAAAAATAAAATTACAGATATACAGAAAAAGAGTTTACTTTTCAAACTTTAAACGCAAAATCTCAAAATTATAAAAAAAGTCCCTTAACTATTTCTTCATCAAAGCCACAGATATCTGTTTTGAAGCAAACTATTCTTATTCAATCCAACTTTGCCTTTTCTCAAAGTCTTCTTTTTCAGTCAAATCGAACGTTTCTAAGAGAGACGTTTCGCATTCCGGATCGATCGGCGCTCCTTTTTTCGCGTCACTTTTCGGCTAATCAATTTCACGAACGCCGAAAAAAGCGGCACATTTCATTAGACTCGTGCGCAAGCGCAAATCACACGGCCGAAAACCGAAGAAAACGGGCCTAACGGAACGGCGCCGGCAAAAAACGCGCCCGCAAAATTAAGCGAAAAACTTTTTTAGCGCGGCAAAAACAGACGATCCGCAGAATCGCGGCCGAGAGTAACATTAAAATCGGCATAACCAAATTACTTAGCGGAATCGAAAGCCCGAGAGGGCCGTTCCGTTTCGGACGCCGACTTTTTTCTGTCACTTTAATGACACGAGCGGACCCGTGCGGTTTTGTTTCACGGGCAAGTCAAACCGGTGATTTTCGGCAAACAACATTTAATTTGCAGCGGTACCCCGTCATCACGTGACTCGCACACCCACGTCACAAAAAGCGGCGAAAAAACGTCGCGCCGCGCTTATCCGCGCGATCGTTCGACAGTAATCAAAGTTGATGGCTCGTTTCGGCTTATCGGATTCATTAACGTAGTGCCGGGGCTCACAATTACCCGGGTCCGATGACTTTTTGGCACTTTTCGCGCAAAAACATTTTTGGCTGAAGCAAAATGTTTGGGAGACAAGTTCTTTGGAGAATAGACAATTTCAAATTGAATTAAATATTTAAAAAATCGATTTATTAAAAAAAACTTATAAATAAATTAAATATCTTTTTAAGAAGATAAGTGGTTTTTAATCTGATATAAAAACTGAAAAAGAACTATCTTCGCAAATTTTCGAAAATTTTCAAACTTTGAAAAGTTACTTTCAATTTTACAATAATACAAATCTGAAAAAGTACAATCAATTTTGCAAATAATACTGGAAACAAAACGATTTCTTAATTTCCTAATTTTTCTAAAATCTGAAAACTTACTTTCAATTTTGCAAATAATAAAAATCTGAAAAAATTACAATCCATAAATAGAAAGCCAGTGTTATAAAAGCACTAATTAAGAAATTGTCTATTGTCTGATTCATATCTTTCATTAGTTTTAATTAGACTCCTTTAAAAGAGAAAAAAAGCCATCTCATCTATTTCACTCGACGTTTTTGTCTGCTGACAGTCTTATTTCTTTTGGTGATAAAATCGTCCCTTTTGTTGAGCGGAAAATCAATTTAATATAAAAGGATTGCTCTTATATTGAAAACAGTTGCGAGTGCAACGTTATCCCCGGGATACCTGGCGCCGCGATGCGTGACCAAGTGAGGTTCTCGGGGAGCGAGATCCTTCGGCTAATGACAATAATACGCGACGTCGCGGAGCGCGTTCGCTCGGGCAAAAACGCGTCGACGCGTTGCGTTTTTGCCGAGTTATTCGATTAAACCCGTTCCTAGGCAAATGAGCTGGATCGTGCGTACTTTTTGCGAATGAAACCATTGCCGGTTCACTTGTGATTTACGGTCGCGCGCGGATCGACTCGCTCGACTTTGGATCGTTTCAAGTGAATATCAATTTTGCGCTTGTTTTATGAGTTGGCTCGCCTGAAAGCGAGTAAACCGATAATTCATTCGCAAAATAAAGTAAAATCTATCCTTTCCAAATAATCTTTCCAATAAATTGGAATAATTCCAAAAGATGGGAATTATTCCAGTAATTAAGCATTTTATTTTTCAGAATAGTTCAATAGGATTGGATAAGGAGGTATTGGAACTGTAAATAAGAATGATTGTTTTTGTGGGGGGTAAATGGAACATTTATTTTTGCAAAAATGGCTTTAGGAAATATTGGCGAGAAAAGTGTTTTAGCTTTGATTATCTGCGAGGAATTGTTAAGCGAGTAGCTAAATGTAAAAGTCTGGTCAAAGGTTGAAGAGAATTATTACTGCAATGATACTTCCGATTAATCGTGCGCAAACGCTACCTTATCTAACGCTGTTAAAGGAAGGTTCTGCACTTACTCGTGGCGAGTAAACAAGTGATCTTTATCGTGAGCGTTGATAACAGATTTAACAGATTCCTTCTGCTGAACTGATAATACATTGCAAATGTAACATGTTTTTAATATAATCTTTTATGTAGTTATATAAAAGGTTATATTAAAAGTAACATAATAAAAAAGTGTATGGTAAGTATAAAAAAGTTTTACTATAAAACTAAAAAAAATTACTAATGAAGTATAATATATAAGTTGTTTCTTATACTATCTAAAAGTAATTGTAAAAAATTATTAAATAAATTATGAATTAAGTCATTATTATCCGGGGTGCATACTTACACACATTTAATACGATATATTAAAATAATATCATAATTAAATTGTAATACAAAACCTAATACTCCATTATATAGTACCGCAAATTCAGTCTAGTCATACAAGAAACCCCTTCTTCCAACTTAATTCGATTAAGGTTCGATTAACTTTCCCGCGAACAAAATTGTGCTCCTCGTTTTGTCGATGACGAAAAACAGGAACGGCCGATTGAGCCGGAAAGAGGCCGCCGAAGATGCCATCAGCGGCACTAAAGTCAAACCTAAAAAAGTACCATTCAATTTTATTACCCCTGAAAAAGTTCGATTCGATTTATTATGTAGTTTAAATCAACCGAATACCTGTCACAGCTGCAGCTTCGGTGCCGTCTTCGGTGACTTCGATTTTGGCATTCTGAACCACGTCGCTGACATAGTAATTTGTCGCCGGAAATGCTTTGGTCAAATTCGCATTTGCGCTGCTGAACAAATCCTTTATCCCAATCTGAGAATGAAAATCACGATTATTTAAACAAATTAGTTTCCAAAAATTTAATCTCAGCCCAAAACTACGAAAGTCTGAAAAAGTACTGAAATTGAACTTTTTAAAGTTTTGCAGACAACGAGAAAAATCTGCAAATGTATTTTGCAATAATTCGCAGAGTTTCTAAATAGATTCTGCAAAATTCTACACTACTAGTGTAATTTCTTACTATTAGTGTCTGCAAAATTAAAAGTCCCTATTTCAGCACTTATCCTGATTTTTTCCAGACTTTTTGATCAGATTTTTTTCAAACGTTGTATTTTCTTTACAACTTTTCTAATCAGCTCTCCTAGATTCTAATGTACTTTTAAAGATTCTAAACCTTTTAAAAACCTATCATTAAAATCTCAAAACGTTTGCATCATCTCCCAATAAAGAACTCTCCAAAAATGAAGTCTAATTTTACTTTTCCCAACGCCTCCTTCAGTTCGAACTTATTCTCCACGCTGAATCTCGGTAGCTGCAGCTCCACTTCCTCACTCTTGAGGTTCCTCAGCAGCAGTGAAATCGGAGTGTACGCCAGATCCCGCGATAGCGCGTCCAGCGCCCCCTTCCCCTTCTTATTCGGCAACATGAAAAGCATCGCGTACTTCTCGTCCTGGAATGTGATTCGGGCGACGCCGTTTGAGCGAACGCTTGTTCGACATAATCGATTAACTTAATTACGCGGAAAGACGCGCGATCGCATCTTTCCGCTGGGACAGGAAGTTCGGTTACCGTGTAGGGCACCTCGAGGACCTGGGCGTCCAGCGCCGGGACATTAGCATAATTGTAATTATCATAACTCTCCATCATCGGCACCGTTCTGCAATTCTTGACGAAGGTCTGGAAACAACTGTCCCGAGTCCGTTGGTGAATGAAGGCGCTCCGCCAAGGACTCTTGAAGTGGATCGCAGACGTTATTAAGAGGTTCGTCTCCGGGTCCAGGTTTCCTGGAATCCGCGCCATGTCGTTAGTCGGACGGAGAGAAAATGTTACCGAAAATGTTACCGAGAATCCCGGCAGATCGCTCTCGGCGTCGGAGGATAGTAAAATGTTAGGGAATTATATCAAACATGCGAATTGTCGACCAAAATGCTACTATTAGGGGTTTGATTCGCTTTACTATCTGCAAGATTTGTATTCAATTAATCTGTGGCGAAAGCATTCTTTCGATGACCATAATATTTTTTGAGAATGTAAACATGTTTTGAGTTTGTCTGGAAATTAATGCAGAAGAATAAGTAAGGTTTCTAGAATATAATTGGGGTTTTTGATTTGTAGTAGTAGGTAAAAAGTTGTATTGAATCTGATTGGTGGGTAGGAATTGTCAGTCTCCTGTCCTGTTATTCTCAAACGGTAATATCTACATTAATAGAGAAATCTACCTTTTCTCATATAAAACAAATTACTATGTCTTCCAAACATTCCATAGAATAGACTCATTGGCATTTGGAATTCCTTTTTTCAATATGATTCAAGCCTTCAAATACATTATGGAAATAATTACAATGAACAAAGATCGATTCCACATTATTGTACTGAATATTTTCTGAGATTTTTCTCAGATAAAATTGATTTCGTCAATTGATTTAACTATAATATAAGATAATACTTTGCATTAATTATTAACGATTTTTAACGGAGATTAAACCGAAGCGATTTTTCTCACCCTACGGCCCATAGGCGAAAAAGATCCCAAATTCGCTAAACACCATCAAAACCAGTTTTCACCTGCATCGACGATCGATTTGACACGATCGCCCGTTCGCTCCCGAACCCAGCTATTAATAGTCTCGACCGTTCGATCGACGGCCGCGAAATCCACAGTTCCCACATCTCCAGCATAGAACTCCTTCAACTTGGCCGCGTAATCCGGCGAAATCGGCAGGTCCTTGTCGACCCAGAAGCGGCTGGCCAGGTGCAGCTGCACGTCCGGATGGGAGCTCTGTCGGAAAATCGGACGATTAGGGCGAAGTTCGCGGAACAGGGGGTCTTAATTGACGAACGGTAGAGAGGAAGGTTGCGGTTGCCTTTAGCGTAACCAGATCGCGATGGGCGACACTCCGGACGATCGATACGTTCGCCGGCAGTCGCAAGGCTGAAAGTATCTCTTGCTGGGTCCGACCGTCCGTTGCCTCGACGAGTGTCATCAGAGCCGCCTTCACGCTCGCAGGCGACAGGATCAGGTTACCCTCGTGCTCCTCGAACAAGTTCTGCGCGATATGAAAACATTGGTTTCTGCGATTTCGAAGGGGAGACATTATAGAGGAAGACAAAGATAGAAAGGTAGAACTGATAGAAAACTGTAGAAATCAGGAGCTGAAAGGTGTAGAAAGTTTGAAGTCTTCTAAATTTGTTACATTGGAACTCTAAGGTTACTTTGTCACCCATATAGACATCGAACATGGAATTCATGTGGATTCTACGTGAAGGAACATTCGGACGTAGATTCGACGTAGATTCCACGTCGAATCTACGTGTTTTAGAGCTGTTAGGGCATGTACAGAATTCTAACTTAGCAGAAATTGGATCCAGATCTCCTCTAGTTGGTACAAATGACCAATCTTGTTAAGTGAAATTTCGTCACTCCAACTAAATTTCAAATCATCTAGCTGGCCTAGTTTGACTACCTTTCTATCAAAGTTAGGACCCTTCTAAACTCCATCGATTCGACTAAACAATACCTTTACGAGTTCCACGTTAAAATAGTTATAACGGTCGTCCAAACCAACGCCTACATTGGTCTGATTTCCTGAAACAATGAGAAGGGAAAAGTTGCAAGAAAGATCCTGAAGTAGTCAATATCTCTTCAAACAAACGGATGTTCGCCACTTAATTGTTACACCCGGATCCGACTCACCATTCGCCTCTGTTGTGTTAAGATTAATCTTGTTATTATTATTACTGGCGACCACTTGTGGCGCCCGTGTCGTCATCCCGCTGCCACTCGAAGCCGCCGGATTGTTGACTTTGCCCATATAGAGGATCACACCGCTGGACTCGTCTTCGATGTAAAACATGAATGGGTGTGTTGCGTAAAACGACATGCCGGAGTTTTTGTTTCCGAGTTCGATCTCTGTTTGACAAAGGATTATGTCAGCGGACTGTGTCAAGATCTCCTTTCCGGAGTGGGAACTTTGAGAAGATAAGCGGGACGTCGGGATAATTGAGTGGGATATTTTTCGGGCTTTTGGACTCCGAATGTCGATGGTCGCGGCGAAATTGGGGACCGGAGGAGAGAGATAGTACCTGTGGTGGCGAACGCCGTAGTGCCTTCTTCGTTGACTTCGATGCCGGCTTTATGAATCACGTCGGAGACGTATAAATTTGTGTTCGTGTTTTCATCGGACGTGAAGCCGGTCAGAGTGGCTTTATCGGTGAAAACCTCCCTGATTCCCATCTGGAATGGAATTCATTAAATGATACTTTGTTAGTTTCGCTAA
>JABFPB010001480.1:0-25030 GCA_022817645.1 Ceratoteleas bidentatus | reverse complement strand
TAAGTTGTTAAGTTAATGGCAGTTAATGACAAATAAGTACATTTTATTACTTTGAGAAGTAAACTTAAATGAAGAATTGTTAAAATGATATTTTGCGTTCTGAATACTAAAAATAAACTGGTTATATAAAAGAAACGCCAGTTATTGCCGATCGTTGTCCTTAACTGACAACG
Organism: Ceratoteleas bidentatus; assembly: GCA_022817645.1. NCBI lineage: Eukaryota > Metazoa > Arthropoda > Insecta > Hymenoptera > Scelionidae > Ceratoteleas > Ceratoteleas bidentatus. The sequence continues at coordinate 24,857 of JABFPB010001480.1, read as the reverse complement.
ATCAGTCAAAATTATTGAATAGCTCATAAAGATAACCGATTTTATTAGTTATTCATTGCGTAAATTTATTCTATAGTAGGAACATATTATTTTCTTTTCAAATGATATTTTATATAACCAAGTATTGAGGTCTATTATAATCGTTGACATTTTATGATTACTAATGTCTACGTGGTAACAATTACCAAATAATTTTTTTAACATTAATGGAGGCATTTAATTAATAAATTAAAACTTTTCTTTTTGTTTGTACATGCGTCAGCATTAGGTATGCAACAATACGTCGGGAACTGCGACAATAAACTCAATTCAATATCACAATTCCAATTTTTTTACACATGTCTCGATACCTTTGCAATAAATATTTATAAAGCACTGTTTTTTATCAATAGCATCAACAAAGTTACAACAAAGGACTGACAAATTAAATATCAGATTAAAAAAGCAAAAAACGGGTGACCTACAACAAACCATCCAAACATCAAAGTTACAAAGATAAAAAATGAATTCATTAACACTCAAAGTATATCGTCCACAATGCACAACCTTCCCCATTCCAATATACCCTTACATCTTCTTTTACAAGCAATTTCACAAAAACGAGCAACAATCTATTTTCCTATCGAATTAAATTTCAGATATTTCAAAACAGAACCACAATTTTCCATTTGAGTAGAAAAAAGTGCCTGATTCGATTGAGCCCTCTGAAAGGCGCGATTAATATGAAATATAATAATTTCAAAAGGCACTTTTTAAAACGTTAAATTTCCCAAATCAGAAATCTGATCCAAACCTCAACCAAATTTATCCAGTCGAGACAAAACATTCTTCGATCACCCCAAAATTCCTCCAATCATCATGACTAAAATTAAATTAATAAAACTTCAAAAGCTCTCTTTTCAAAATTGCATACCCCACACTGAGAAAACCAATTCGTAAAAGGTATAACATATATCGCAGAAAATAAGAATGGTTTCGTAAACCATCACGAATGAAAATGCGCGAAAATTAGAGCAAATCACAACGCATTGTTCCGTCGCAACTACCAATCACAAAATCTTATTTCTTTACAAACAGAATTCGCTAAATTTCACGAATTAGTTTTCTCAGTGCAAATAAAAGTGCAAAAAAGTCCAGTGCATTATATATTCCAAAACTTCAGAAATCTCAAAACATTTTTCCAACCACATTTTTCGAGCCGAAAGATTCGGCTCGACCGCAGCGAAATCCCTCCGAACGGCGCGATTAAAATTCCGTCTCCTCGGCCAATAAAAGTAGCGCGCTTAATTCCCCGGCACACGTTTCGTCTAATCCCGAGACGCGCGGGCCGACGAGTGGCAGTAATTCCGTCCGCCTGACGTAACAAGTGTCAATCGTTCCGACCGATCAATAACCCAATAGACCGTCCCGCACCGGCGACCCTCTCCCCCCTCCTCCCCCGCTATTCTCGCACCCATAGCCCTCAGTCAAAAATCAATATCCCCCGATCACACGTGGCAGCTATTTCAAAAGACTCGATGGATTTGTAAATATTGATCGTCCGCGCGATACGACTCGATACAAAACGGGACATCGCTCGCACTTACCACCTCCTTACAGCGCCGTTTGTTTCCGTCTCGAACTCGCGAGTTTTACACACAAAACAACTCACGAAAAACTTTCTTCTTCCGACGGAAAGGGACTGAAAAAGGGGAGGGTATCGAGCTGATCGCTCATATTTCCTCGCGCAATTTTGAGATTTACCCTGTAAAAATTTTTTTATTAAAGTGAATTCAAAAGAGTTGAAATTTTCAATTCTTTTGAATGCATCTGAATCGACAATCTGTATTCCGTTCACAGAATTCAATATACTATTTTGTACTAAAAAAAGGAGTGATGAGTTCAAATCCTACTCATTTCACTGTATACTAAATAACATTAAAATTTCACAATATCAATTTTGTTAATGCAATAAAACTTAACCCCAATGGAACATAATTCATTGTGCTTTCTACAATTTAACTTAATTCACGAGGCTAAACTTCTATTCCTGAATTGAATAGTATAGAAAACATTGAAAGTGAATTCCATGCTTGAATTGAACTGAATAGAAAACATTGCAATTGTCATCAACTTCTCTGCTAGAATAGAAGTCGATGGTCCAAAATTGATATTTCAAATTCTCTATTCCAAATGTTCAGATTGTTAATTGAGAATTGTACAATCCTATCCTCCTGAATTCTCTTTAATCCAAAATTTTTTACAGGATCTTTTCCGAAAGTGCCGGGAAAAGATCACGCCCTTCGAGCGGTTGGCAAGTGATGTGAAAACGATCGGAGAAGGCGCTGTCTAAATACGCGAATGAGTTATAATCAGGCTCGTCGTAAAGTTGACGTGAATGGGAAATTAAGAAATCGTTTGAGTTGCGGCGGAACCGCGAATAGCGACCAGATGCCGCCACTTTACGAGCTCGATCGGGCTCGTAAAAACGTGTCGATAATAAACTCCGGGGCGTAAAACGCGTCGCTTGATATTGTCCCGGATGGGAAACAAATTGTGCCGGGATGATGGAAATCTTGTGTTCCGCGCGGTCCCTGGGTCTGAGAATTAATAAAAAGTTTCGAAGAATTTTGCGAGGCGAATGGACGAACAATGACGGATGATTTGCGGGAAAAAGTTCAGGTTTTCAGCGCGGTCATTCAATTTCGCGTTGTAAACGTATTTATGTAAAAGTTAACGCCATTGTCACTCTTACGGTGAGATACGCGCAATTTACGAGCCGAATGAAACACACGATAAACTTTATTGTTAAGTTCATGATAGGCATCGTAAAGCTAAAACGGTCCGCATTGCGAATTCTATGATCCAGTTTTGACAATCCGGGGTTACGGGCCGCCCCAAATGAAATATAATACCCACCGTATTTGATTACTGACACTAAACAAATTGCGGAATTTACGATACGAATTGCTACTTATATTCGCGACCAAACGGTCCGACCGAAAATTTTTACAAACAGCATTTTTGGTGTATGATGTATTGATATTATCGGGAATAATTATACTCGTAATAAAATAACTTCGGACCAAACAGATTTTTTTATGTCAGATAGATTTCCAGTTTGTTATTCGATTAAAAAATTCGTTTCGACTCAAAAAGTAATTCAATTTTAACATTCCTCTTCTAAACAGTCTGCGTTTTTACACAAAGTGAAATTCCTTTTGAGAAAAAAGAATTATATTTCATTCATAAGGGTATACCTTTAAAAATATCATATAGGAACAAAACAAAGAATTTTGGCACAAAAGGAATCTTTTTCATTCAAAACGATTTTCAACTGACTTGAAAATCGTTTTCTGAGTGTAAGAATGAAAAAGATATTTTTGCAGGAAGAGAATTGCCTCTCAATGTACGGTGATTTACGTCTTTCTGCCAATTCGCTGAATAATTAATTTGTTAATTCGACGACTTTTTGGCGAAAAGCGGAACGGCCGGTTATTTATGGACGGACGAACGAAACATTTAGAACGTGTAACCATGTAACGTCAATCTGACGAAAGTTAAACTTTGTCCAGGCGAACAGCGGAAAGTTCGAGGACGCGCTATCGGGCGGAAAAAGTTGTACAACTTCGGATCTGAATTTATCAAACGGTTATCGAGGTGTCGTTGAGACGAATGAAAAATGAACAGGAAATGTCCGGAAATCGTTTCAGTGATTTCAGTCAGTCAACCGCGCGACCGCCACTTTTGCGCTGCTAAAAACGCCGATCAGTTTGTGCCGAAGCAATTAAGGGACCCTGCGCTGAACCTCGAAAAAGATAAGGGATCCGAGGGAAATTCCGTTACAGAAACCCGAAGAGCGACGATTGGGAAGCTTCTGAAGTGGAAGTCGGTGAAAAACTGGTTCACTTGAAGGAAAGATATGGCGCGGATTAGGACTACTCTGGCGAAGTTATTGCCCGGGTGGGGCTTATGCGAGCAGTATTTAATGCCCTTTTTCGGTCGAACCGCATTAGCTTATTTCGTCCCGAAAAACTGTCGGCCGATAAACCGTGCTGTTTCACTTGTTTATTTCCGGTTATCGATTGTTTTCGCCTTGAACGGAGGGGAAATGTTTTGCATTTCGACTCGGAACGGGCAATTGTCGTTTAGAATAGGATTTTTACGTCGGTGCGTGAAGTTTGTTGTTTCGAGCGTCTGTCGAGCGTTCCGGGAGGACAAGTCATTCTCCATTCAGTAGGTCGCAACGTCGTTTCAGTTCCCCTTCGTTTTTTCATATTTCATCATGTTTGTCTGCCGTACGCTGCGCCTAACTATGCCACTCGAGTCGCCAATGTTCAGCTGATTTGACGTGCCTTCGTAGGATGTGAAACTCGAGAACAGAGTATCTATAGTCGCGAGACTAATTCTCCGCGAAGTTGTTTCGATTTATTTTCTTCGAACTTTTAGCATTTTGATTTGCAAAGTGTTTGTCAAGGTGAACTTATTTCTTGAGAAATGATCAGAAAGTGTTATTATTGAGTATAAGAATTTTGTAAAGTGAAGTTAAAAATTAAGGTAATTAAAAATCGATTAATCGATTGCGGTTTTAAAAGTTACGAAAAATGTTCGCTAACGGGCGCTGTTTAATATAAATTACGGTTCATGAATAAGGATATAAAAGGTAGTCAATATTATATTAAATTTATCATCAAGTAACATAATTATAGTCCAAACATTATTATTAGTATTACTATTATATTATATTATTACCATTATTATTATATTATTATTAAACCGTAACGAGCGTCGAAATAATGAGCGTCGAAAAAACCGCGAATTTCTCGGCGTTTACGAAACTCGCAGTGAACAAATAACACAAAAAATTCGCTCCGAAGAGCGAAGCAATATGCAATGTTGATTTTACGCGTACACTGCCTGCGTCGAATCTAGCACATTGTTTTACACATCTCCCGCATTATCTCGGGCTGGAATTAAATCGCGCGCCGTTTCGTTTTGTTTTGCAACACCTTGTCTTTAAAGCTTTAAATGTACAGCGAAAAATGACGATGTATGCTGAAATTTAAAAATACATTCAAGAATATTCATGTGATGCATATGAATAATCTCACAAGTTTTTAAATTTAAAATATGTTTTATTTCAAGGAATCAAAAAGAAATAAAATCTAGCATCTTAAAATGAAAAAACCGCAACCATTTTGGAGATTTAGCAGTTTACGCCAAGATATCGGATAGTAGAATAAAAAACATAAGACGATTCTTTTGAAAAAGGCCGGTTTCAGTTGCTTTCAGAACGCGGATCTTTTAGCAAATTTCTCGCATATCTCTGATTTCCATCCTTGAAAAGCAACATTTTCGTCTTCCCGGAATCCGCTCAACTTCCGGCCTCAAAATTCTTCGAGCTAAAGACCGTCTCAATCCCTCAAAACCCTTCAGAAAGTTCCTTCTCGATCTTTTCTAGCAAGACAATCTTTTGCTTAACACCAAAGGCATTCCTCCGTAATTCTCGTTTAAAACCGGCCCTCGCAAGAACCAGAGAAACAAACGTTGCAGAAATCAACATAACTTAATTTATGGGTATTATTAAGGTATGAGCATTATTCAAAGCATTCCCTTCTTCTAAACCAACTGGGAAGTTAAATTAAATAAACGGAATTATTGGAGTATTCGAACGAAATGTCGCGTAACATTCTTAATAGTTAACTTGATTAATGTTTAAATAATTAGTTTCGAAGGTTTAATGGAAGCGCATTCTCGTGCATTATTGGCAAACGGAATTATTTGTGACATGTAAATGACATTTGTAATATGTAATGCCGTATGTATGTATATATTTTGAACCAACAAAACTTCACTTTGGTTCAACAGTTACATACGTTGCTGGATCAACATTTCGAAGTAGGACGTATGCAATAAGATAGTGAACTTATCCATTCGACAGTAGAACTGTATCTGAATACCTCATTTTAGCAGTGAGAGATTGAATATTATTTTTAAACAAATAAAAGTCATGATAATTTATTTTTTACATAACCTTAAATTCTACAATAATTTGGAACGTCTAGTTCGTTGTTTTGATAATCGACATGTTCGCAATATTATATTATCTTGTCTTATTTTATAACATTGGTGATGTTCAGAAAGGAGACAGTTTTGTACAGTTACTAAATGCACGTAAATCTAGATAACCAAATATAACATTCGTTCGGCTGTATAATTTTACACCCCTAAACCTTGATTATTTCTTGTCATCGACTATCGGTGGAATTTACACTGATTTTTCTCGATATAATTTTAATAAACTAAATTAAATGTTGAGCACTTTATTGACTGGATAGCGTTTTATTTTTCTTTCAGTATTTATATGCTGCATATATAAGGTCATAAGGTAAATGTCATATTAATATTGTTCACTATTCCAGCAATATTATATTAACTGAAATAGACCATGCCAGTACAGATAACAACCACTTCGTCAATAACAGCCAATATTATCATCTCAAGTGTTACTCCTCGTACGACTCAATCGAAATCACCGTCAATTGATATTGCTATATCACGATTTCCTTCACAAGTAGTCTCTACGTTTTAATTACCACGCAATCATCAACATTATCATATACACTGTACATTCTAAGTAAAACTTTTACGATGAAAAACAACCTCTTCAGTGACTCAATTCCAAGCAGTAACACATTTTTTATGTTTTTTCTCGGAAAACGTCTTATTCTGAGACACTTTTATGTCTCCCTCGTCAAGATATCTTCAAACGAGACACTTGTTTCCGCACTTTAAAAGCCCTGCATAGTTAAATGTCTTATTAAATGCGAAATATCTTAATATAAGACACCATAACTCCTTCAAACCCATCTATCCCAAACTACTCAATAATTTCATACTCTCCAAAATGATTAAAAATCTTCCACAAATGAAAACACTCATTTTTCCACTCTAATAATTTACCGGCATTTCATTCGAATCTTAAACCTCAACCCGCAATCAATCCCAAGACTGCAAACCTACCAGTCCAAGCCCCATCCCCACATGCGATCGACTCCAAAGTAAACAACCACTCAACGACAAGCCTCCATAATAGAACACGTTGTTGATTGCTCCTCTATAATGCAACCTTGTTATTGATTGACTCGTAACATTACAGTCCGCCGACTGTAAAATAGCCCACTCTGAACCCAACCTTGCCACTCCCACCTGGACTCTCACTCTCTCCATCCCAACAACCAGAACCTCGCCACCTATCTCCACAAAAAAGACATCCTCCTCACTCATCCCTTCACCACAATGGTCCAACCCATCGCCGCCATTTCTCCTCTCCCATTGCAACCACATCTTCCTCTCCAAAATCCAACCCCACAACACCATCAACCCAAATACCCATCATACTCCGACTAAAACTAAACTCAACTAAAAAATCAAACCCCGAAAAAATGGTCGCTGAAACCGTCGCCGGTCGCGTGCTGTTTCCAAGCCGGCGCGGGCCGTCGGTGCGTGGCAACGCGGAGCATATTTTTGAGCATTGCGGAGCGGCGGCGGGCGTGCTGGGCTCGCGGACTCTGCGCAGGCTGGGATGCTGGAGCAGGCGCATTGACGGTATTGATCTGCTCGGGCCGGCGAGCGGCAGACGCGCATCCCACGGCGGATGCAGCCAGTGGTCCGCCGACCGCAACCAGCCAATGTCGCAGGCGTGCCCCTGGCCAGCGCCCGCACGTTAGCACGTTCGCCCCCGTGACGCAGAGCAGTCGACGCCGACGCCGCCGGACCAGCGGGGGAGGCATGCCCGGCTGCCGCGGGCCCGGCCGCCGCGACCTGGCGCGGACCCGAACGGCCCAGACTGTACGTAAGGCCTTATTTTATAACAGCCAGATATAGTAGATGCCATAACATAGAGGTGGTCGATGGAAATGGATATCAGAATAAGGGGTGGGGAAGGGGTGTTTTGGTTGGGTTTGGAGGGGGTGGGGGGGTTGAGGGAGTGCTTGAAGGTGAGTGGATTAGGAAAGGGTAATATCAGGTGAGGAGATTGGATTGGGAAGGATATAGGATATCGTGGTGTAAGTGGAGCCAATGAGATGAGGAGGTTGTGTCAGGAATGAGATGGGCAGTTGTAAATGCTGCGCGACATCCTGTTGTTGGGGTAGGTCAGGATAATGGGATCTGGAAGGGTCTGTAGTTAGGGATTAGGGATTTAGTTTATATACCCAGTGAAGGAGGTAGTTCCAGAATTGGCCAAAATTTGCTCAAAGAAGCTTATTTGTGCAATTATTGGTTGTTTCTTCCCTATTCTTGACCAGTTTCGAGTCAATCCCATGTTTGGTCCACTGGGTAATTAGTGATTGGGTGAGGGAAGAAGGGTGGTTGGTGATTTGGGGAAATAGAGAAGGTTTGGGATTTGATCATTAAGGTGAATCTAGGTTATGGGTTGGTATGAAGGTTAGGATGAGGAGGAAGACCAGGTTATGATCCAAGTCGATGGATCCAAACGATGAAGAAACTCTTGTAGAATATAATAAAAGCTTTTTGATGGTCTGTAAGGTGAATCTAGGTTATGGGTAGATATCAAGGTTAGGATGAGGAGAAAGACCAGGTTATGAACTAAGTCGTTCATCCTTTCAAACGATCAAGAAGCTTTCATAGAATATAGAAGCATTTGGTCGATCTTTAAGATGAGTCTAGGTTATGGGTATGACGATATGAAAGTTGGGAGAAGTCAAAAGGTTATGAGCCAAGTCGATGGACGTTTCAAACGATGAAACTCCGAATGGAAGTCAATGACGTCAAGAGGAATTCTCGGCTCGAGTGAATTTTTCAGAGTGCTTGTTACTGGCATGGAAACAAGAACAGTTTTGCGTTCAACTTCTGATTCAGACTCACAAATTGCACGGAATTGAGTCCGCGTTAAACAGTGACGCTGAATCGACGTTTACATACTAACAATGCTAATACACCAGCAATCGCGTTGTTGTTGTTGCACACTCGTTACGGCTGTTTAGAATTCTTGTTTGAGTGCAAATTATCGTCACGCCAACAACGTACAATCATAATTTGCCATAAACACGTCGGCGTGGCGTGCGAATTACATGCAAACGAGTGCAATAAAATATTAACGGCTGCCGCACACGCGGAAAATCGAAATGCGATTTCACACTCCAGCGAAATTGTCGCGAACCTGTCGTTTCGAGCATCTCCAGCATTTTGCAATTGGATCTCGAATGAGATTAAAAAAGGAGCAAATCGACGCGGATTACTTATTTATTTGTTCCTGTTCCAAACTTCGAGCACCCGATTGCCACGCGACAAAATCTGCATCGCAGCTGATTTCCGTTCATTTCCAGTCGGATCGATCGTAACGCGATCAGCCTTTACACCACTTTTTTATCGCATTATCGTCCAATCGTTTTCAATTTCCTGCGTTGCGATTTTAATTTGTTTCAATCAAATTTCAAGCCGTTGCATCCGCGCCGGGATTTCCGTCGAGAAAAAAACGCTGGACGTCGATTTCGCGACTGACCGAATCATCAGTCGGTTCGAATTAATTCGATAATTGATTATTTAGTCAATTAATTCGATTAATTAATTACTCGCCGAGGGTCTGTTGCGAATTTTCGGCGACCGGCGGCGCGCTTATTAATGGCGCCAATTATTTGATTAGACGCAGAAAAATCGCATCGCCGTCATTAATAATCTTAATTAACGAAACCGGGCGGGCAGTAATTACAGCGTTATCGCGCGGAGCGTTGAATTACACGACAAAAATATTAAAAAGCTGCCGACGCGACGCGATCGTTGATTAAAAATTCGTTTGACGCGTTATCGTGCATTTCGGTGCCTTTAATTTCGAGCCGCGGCTGCAGTTTCGTGAATCATTAATTTTTTTTACGCCATCGGTCCGGCGCGGAAAAAAATGGAAATAAACATAATCCCGGGAATTAAATCCCGTAATTTAATGTCAATTTTTAATTTCAAAAACTGCGCAATTCGAGCGTTCATTTCGAATTGCGTTTGCCGAGAAAAATGCCGCTGCAGTGAAGCGCGAAATAAAGGGCCGTAAAACGAATCGGGAAAATATCGCAGAACCCGCTGTTTGCCCGTATCAAATTCCTCGCACAAATATGGCGAGTGGTTTATGTCGGCGTGTTTATTCGCCAGTTATTTAGGCATCTGCTTAAGTGAATAACACACCCGCTTAAGGATTAAGTTTCGCTCTGTGGACTTTGTAACCGATGATACGTCCGGGACGAGATTCCTAAGAGCGTGTGACAACACGTCGTTCGCAATCTCGGGCTTAGATCGAATGAAATTAGTCAGCGGCGAATCGGAGACGGGCGGACTTAGCTAATTGGACCTTCCTGTTTCAGGTCTGACTTTTTTTATAACGCCCGTAATTAAGGATTAGACGAGTCACCGAACCTCCTTAAGCATGTTGTTTTAGAAGTAAGTATGTATTGCAAAGTTCAATGCAAATATTTTTGTTCGTCGTCAAATGGGTTTATTTGGAGGACGTAGAGTGTAAACAATGTTTGTTTGGGAAGGACCCACGTGACGAAAACGGGCAAACATGATATCGCTGCTGGCATCGTCGATCCTTCTCGTAGCCGGCATCTGCTCGGGCAATCCGGATGCGAAGAGGTTGTACGACGATTTACTGTCCAACTACAATCGGTTGATCCGACCGGTCTCCAACAATACTGACACCGTCGTGGTCAAGCTCGGCCTGCGTTTGTCGCAACTCATCGATTTGGTAAACATCTATGATTCAACAGATGAACGTTTGGCAATTTCGTTTTTAATTCGAAGTAGTAAGAATTCGATGAAACTTTAAATTTGAGTTCTTAGGGAGCTAATGTTTCATTGGCCAAATTTTCAAGCAATTTATCTATGCAAAAACGAAGATATTCTATTCTCAGGTTGAAATTAACAGATATTAGAATGATGTTTAAGATATTTGAAAACAATTTCATAAAAGTTAATAGGATAGGATAGGTATTGAAATTGATCATTATATTTTTAAAATTATATAAAAAACAGAATGTCTTTTTATTATATCGAGAATGTGTGTACATAAAGTGTACTCTACTGTAAACCATCAATTAATGTTTACGTTCTAAGGACCAACCTGTTTTTTAACTTTACTGTTAATTGGTTAGTCATTTACTGTTTATGGACTCAAATAAAAGGTTTATGGACTGTCAATTTACTCATTTTACATTTCATTTCTTTTAACTAAGGTTACAGTTATAGTAACTTTATTCCAATCAAATTTTAAACTGAATTTCCTGTTTCAGAATCTGAAAGATCAAATTCTGACGACCAACGTCTGGTTGGAGCATGTGAGTACCGCATGCAAAAAGTCCAATTCTGAATCCGCCGATAATTTATAAATGCTTTTCAACGCGAACGACTTTTTTGTCTGGCCTTTTTGCGCAGCAGATTTCGCGCGTGAACCTCGGAGATTAGCGCCGTTAGTCAAGGAATTATATCGGCGATTCATAATTCATTGAGACGCTGTTTGTTGAATATATCAGGAATTTATACGAACGTTAAATTGACTTTTATTGTTACAGGAATGGCAGGATCATAAATTTCGATGGGATCCGTTGGAGTACGGCGGAGTGAGGGAACTTTATGTACCGAGCGAGCATATTTGGCTACCGGATATCGTGCTTTATAACAAGTAATTAACGAGCAGTGTTTATAATTGCGACACCCGAATTGAGTAGTTTGTTTATTCGAAAGCACAATTTATTGTGTTCTGAAAATAAGTTTCAGGGTGTAACGTTTTTCACATGTTACGCCGGACATTTGTACATGCATATTTATGGATCATTAATGGTCTGAAAAGTTTATGATCGTTGCAATGACTTCATATTCTGCCTTCGGGGCTATTTTTTATTTATTTTTCAATGATTTAAATTTTAAAATCCACATTCAAATTCATCGAATTTTCACCGTGTTGAAAAGATATTAATTATTGAAGTATGTATATAAGTTCTCGTTGCTAACATTCTGCGTAAAATTTTAATCCATATATACAAGTGGAATTAACTTTTTAGTGGGTTGTGCTGCAGTACTGAAGTTTGTTATTCATATTTTATATCATGGAATTCATATTTTTCTTCGCGTATCTGCAAACTCGTATTTTGTTCCCTGTACTTTAGAAAGAAAACATAATGTAATTCACAAGGGAGCAAAATACATGCGAAACTTTTAAACTTTAAACATTTTTAGTGTAACTACCATTAAAATACATCATAAAAATCAATGAAGAAGTCATCTATCCATAAGGAAACTTAATCATGTTAAATCAAAGAAATATCGAACCGGAAGTATGAAAACATCCCGTTTTCATTCCTAAACCTTGATTCTGCCAACTGTTATTCGACCATTCACTAAATTATCGATTTTCAGTGCCGATGGGGAATACGGTGTAACGACAATGACAAAAGCCATCCTGCACCACACCGGAAAAGTAGTCTGGACTCCGCCTGCGATATTCAAGTCTTCGTGTGAAATCGATGTTAGGTTCTTTCCGTTTGATCAGCAGACGTGCTTCATGAAGTTCGGTTCATGGACATACGATGGCTTTCAAGTATGTCCTTTAAAATACTATAACCTTTCACAAAACATGTATATAAAGGCAAAACATGTCTTTTTCCACTGGAAACCTCCTTCCCAGTCTAGATCTAACGCTACCTTATAAAATAATATCGACAATTTTACTTTCCTCAACTATTACAGCATGTAAAGTATTGTATTAGCAAAGATATTGTACATGCAAAGATTTGTAAAGTATTCATAGAAACGCATTTTTTTACATTAATACGGAAATAGATCTTTATTTTAGACTAGAAAGTGTTATTTATCCCAATCAGTGGAAAAATGCCATATTTTGATATAAATAGCAATTCAGAGAAATAATAATGAATTTTCTTTTACCTAGATTGATCTCAAGCATAAAAATCAAAGCGTAGGCGACAATAACGTCGAAATAGGAATTGACCTTCGCGAGTACTACCCTAGTGTCGAGTGGGACATCCTTGGCGTACCAGCGGAGCGCCACGAGAAGTACTACCCCTGTTGTACCGAACCCTACCCCGACATCTTCTTCAATATCACACTCCGCCGGCGCACACTTTTTTACACCGTCAACCTCATCATCCCCTGCGTCAGCATCTCGTACTTGTCGGTTTTGGCTTTCTATTTGCCGGCCGATTCGGGCGAAAAGATCGCTCTCTGCATCAACATCCTGCTCTCGCAGACCATGTTCTTCTTGCTCATCTCCGAAATTATACCCTCGACCTCATTGGCGCTTCCGTTATTAGGTAACATTTTCGAGACCCAAATAACAATAAAGATCATTTTGTCTGTTACTAACATCTAAGGAGAAATTGCAAATTACGTTATTTTCAAAAATGCTTTTTTAAAGGGAAATCATTCAATTCAATTTTCTTTGTAAAATTAAAAAATTAAAATTCCTTTTACATTTTTTTGAAACTCGTATAATTTGGTATATGAGTTTTAAAAAGAAACATGTAATTCTTCAGATTCGAATGTGATTAAAAATTGCTGATTAAAAAATGTCCGACATCCCCAGGAAAATATTTACTCTTCACGATGATCCTCGTGGGTCTTTCGGTAGTGATCACCATAGTGATCTTGAACGTGCACTACCGCAAACCGAGTACCCACAAGATGCCGCCCTGGTTGCGCAAAGTTTTCATACGCAAGCTCCCGAAGTTGCTTCTGATGCGTGTGCCACCAGACCTGCTGAACGATCTCGCGGCCCACAAAATTTATGGCCGCAAGGTCGGCAAAAAGAGCAAATTCAGCGAGGCCGTCGCCGCTGCCGTTCAGTCGTCGTCGATCGTTTCGTCGCCGGATTCTGCGCGTCACCAACACATTGGTGGTAATTTTGGCTTTTCGCGGAGCAAATCGCACTGAAAATAGTCCTGTTGAAACCATTACTAGAAACGAAAAGAAAAATAATTGCTGATCAACAACCTGAAATCAACTGTATCACGAATATAGATATTATATATATTTACAAATAGGTTTCAGTACATCCTATTTTGAGCCATAACAAACTTAACAAATTACGTACAAAAACCTCATAAATCCTAAAGTCGAATCTCATCGGTATCTAATATGTTTCAACAGGAAGGAGTGTCTCAATTATTTTCTTCAAAGACACTCCTTTTTCTGGTGCCGAATTTCGCCCTGATGATTATCTTGAGATTGCTGTCTCACACTGAAGCATTGCATTTCAGGTTGCAATGGGCTGCACACTACGAACGCGCATCATCGGTTTCTGAGCAGTTTATCCGGGATCGGGGGGTACAACGGTCTGCCGACTGTGATGTCTGGTCTTGACGAGTCCATGAGTGACGTCACGCCGCGGAAAAAGTACCCGTTCGAGCTCGAAAAGGCGCTGCATAACGTCATGTTCATTCAACATCACATCCAGCGGCAGGATGAGTTCAATCAAGTACGAAACTTCTTAAATTATTCCTTCTTTTCTAAAAATCTGTATTCTTTTTTATCAATCCGTTGACTGAATTTGTCTATTGCGGTGGACGCAACTTAGAACCTATTTATACGAACAAATTCGTTAAAAAATGTATATTTGTTTATGTAAAAGTGGTAATTTCTTCTCTTAGAATACTTTCTACTGTAAATCTAAATAACCAGCTATTTCGGCATAAAAAACTCACGATAATCTTTTTTTATGGTAATATTAACAAAAACATCAAGTTTAAACAATTTTGTATGAATAATGATTAATAATCAATTCATTTCAATTTTTGAAAAATTAAATATTTCGCCACATATGTATCCACTATTTCTTCTCATTCACTGAAGAAAGAATTATTTCTAAAAAAATATATGCTTGTCAAAAATCATAAAACTTATTTTATGTAATAAAACTTATTTTATCCAAATTAAAACTCTACAAAAAGTGTCTAAAGGGATCAACACATAAATCTTTGATATGCTTATGTTTGCTATTCCCACGATCAATAAAAATGTATCTTCCAAATTCAACAAGACAGAGTCAACGGGTTAATTTTCTCGATATTTACTTTTTGTTTCAGTTAAAAATTAAATTATACAAATAAAATATTTCGAAATACGAATGTGCTTAATTTCATGAATCTGCGAAATCTGTAGGAAGACCAAGACTGGGGATTCATCGCGATGGTTCTGGACCGTCTCTTCCTCTGGATCTTCGCGATAGCGTCCATTGTCGGCACAGTCATGATCCTCTGCGAAGCACCCGCCCTCTACGACGACACCAAGCCCATCGACATGGAGCTCTCGTCCGTAGCCAAGCAACAGTTCTTGCAGTTCAAACAGAAAGACCTGTTCGCGGACTTCGTGCCCAACATCGAGGAAACGTAAATCGCGAGTCCACTGTACAATATCCGCCGATTTTTATCGTACTTTTGTACCTTCGATTGTTCTTTGTTTTTACAAAACGAAAACGAAAAAAAACTCGAACACGAGAAGTGACGACGAGAACCGAACGAAGAGAACCATCATGTAACGCTCTATCTCGATATCTCGACTCTAATCAAAGGAACCGCGACTCCAAGTAACTAACTGTCTAACTGTAGGCGCTCGTCTTGCGTAACGTTGCAACTCATTTTAGGCGACTGTAATCGCACGTAAAACATCAATAAAGACTTCCGCGCAAGTATATTACAAAATGGAAGCATGTGTTTATTGGGAATACAAAGATATACAATCGCTTTCTCGCGTCTCGGAGACATCAATGCTGAGCGACAATCACGCTGGGAACGTATTGTGAGGCGAGCGCGCCGCTCGTCGCGATTGTCCTGAAGCGAGAATTTTTCCAAGTCAGGGCCGCGGAACTCGGGACTAGACGGATTCGTCCGTCTGCTCCCCAATCGGACATCAAAATGAAAAACAATCAAAGAGCCAGTCAATTGTCTACGATTGTCATTCCTCCATCCGCGAACGCCCTGTCCAAGTACAATTTCCTCAATAAAGATGTTACGCCGACATGGATCTGATTGATTGCACCTAGTTCGCTTTTATTTAACCCCTAGTGAGAATTATTCCTGCCCTGCATAAAATATTTGACAGAAATGAATAGAAAAGAATTGGATTTTTGCATCAATTTCACATTCATTGTTTAAAGGTCTGGAATTCAATTGAATTACTATGAATGCCAAAGTAGTCGAATGAATGCCTATTAAGGGATTCGAAACATTTTTGGAATTCCCATTATCAATAAATTCAAAACATCTTTTGATTGGAATTGAAATAGGTATACTGTTAAAAATCTCAGGAGTGAAGCCTTTAGAAGTGATGTGTGAAATATTTTGGTATCAATCTTCAAAAATTAACTCTTTTGGAGTAAATATTTAGAGATTAGAATTCTTTTTACTGTAGATGTGGTTTATTTATCTTCATATCTTCGTATATTTTTTTTTTCGTCAAGTGTTTATGATTTATTTTACAAATGAATATCAAGAACCTCGATATTTCAATTATTAGAAAAATCAAGGAATTTCACACTTTTTCAGTGTGAATATCTTTGGTATGGATTTTTCTGGACACCAATTTGAAGTGAAATTTTCAAACTTCAGCATTTTTTTACACCTAATTTTTTTAACCGTGTAGAAAAGAATTAATATTTTTTTGTTCAATGCAAATTGAGGAATTGTGCAGAAACGAATTCATTTTCAAAAATTCAAAATTTGCCATTAAAAATATCGACGAATCACTGGAATAGAAGAGAATAGAATGGAATCTAGAATAAAAATACAAATTCAAAATCTTTCCACGAAGGAATCCATTTTTCATTCTCAATTAATTTCTATTAATTTCTATGGAATATTTTTTGCAGGGTGGGCTGCTGGTGATGGGGACGATCAATTTGGAAGATATCCGCTAGGTGGTGTTACGGTCGTCCAAGGCTAGTACAATGCGTTTGGATGTCGAAGAAATATCACATCGAGGTATCGCTAAGAAAAATTACATTCCGTTTGTCAAAAATATTTGGTACGCACCTATCGAGGATTTCGATCGAACGTGGTTTAATGGCATCAAATGGCAAAAATATTACCATGGTTTTGGGGTCGCGCTAACCGACTATTGTTTTGCTTATCTACCATTTTTCTGCTAAGGTTACGTATTCAAGATAGAAGAAATACTTTTTTGAACGTCACCTCCGATATGTTGTCACGCGACAATTCAATTCAATACACTTAAAATTAATAATCTCAAGTATAACATTTCTATATTGCTTCCTGAACGTTAATTCACGTAAAGTCGGGTTTGTAATTTAATCTTTGCAATATTCGGACTGTGAATAAATGTTTTGTTATTGTTTCTTTCACAAAAAGAACCTTCTTATCGTAAACAAACGTTTGTTTACATTTTAGTTTTCAAAACATTTCCTTTTCCAGTTTTCAAACTGCCTATTTCTTCTCCAAATCATTCGCAGAATCCAAATCTTCTTTCTCGCAGAATTTCTCTCCATCCAAACTCTTCCAAACTTCATCCACACCCTTTCTCTTAGGAATGCCAGGGATCAACCCTAGTTCCACAAGGGTCAACGTGACAAAATTCATCTTCATTTCGCATGGCACAAATCATCGTCTACCGCATGACGAAATCCCTCCCCTTTTTTACATCTCTCTCATCTTACTTCAAACTCTCTCTTAATAGCTTTCACAACACTAGTCATGCAAATCACGCCAATTCGAGTTTTCCCCTCAACGATCGATAGATCGCGTTTCGCTTAGCCTACGACGCGGTAACAAAAACGCGCGCTGAGTAAATGCACGCAATCGATACGTAGCTGACAATGCGAGTATTGACGGACGCGATTTCGCGAGTCGCGGCGATCTCTCTCGCTTATAAAGTATACGGCTTCGGCGTTGGCAAACGTGCCGATTGTCAATGTCAATGGTCACTGGAATGCTTGCAAATGCGCGTCGTCGAACCGCGACCGATGAGCCACTTTCGTGAGATTCAGGAGAAACTATCGATAAAATGGCCCTTGATTTGACCAGAAATCACAAGCTTATTACAACACTGAGAAAAAACATAACGTGAAAAGAGAATTATTCTTTTTTCGTACCCTTTTGAATGAAATAGAAGGGAATAGAATCCTTTTGAACGAAAATGAATCCAATTATTCTTTAAAAGGACTGCTTTTTGAAACCAAAAAGTGATTCCTTTTGTAACGAAAGGAATTTCCTTTTGTCTGACAACGCAGATCTTTTTGAATCAAAAGATTTCGGTAAACAACTAATTTCCTTTTCTCTCAAAAGGAATTCTTATTAGATAACTACCAAACAGGAAATCCTTCCAAAAAAAGAATCACTCTGACTAAAAATTATTTTTTTTAACGGTACAGCTTAGGTTTCACCTAAATCCGCTAGTTTTTTCTCATTGAATCCAACCGTCAAAGCTAATGGCAAGATTCCGCACCATTCCGACCACAGCACGAGCCCGACCGCTTTTAGTCGCCTTGTACATTAACAATTTAAAGTGACTACACCTGTCGACGTCACCTTCAATTCCGTTTCCCCGACTCTTTCCGAGTGGTCGTCCCCAATCAATCCGCACGGTTTCAAGGCAATTCCTACCCGGTCTCCGAACAACCCCCTCCCCTTTCGACGACGATTTTCCGCCAAGAACCAATCCGCGATTTACAACGTCGCTCTGACAAAGTTCAATCCGCCGAAAGTACAGCCCGAATCGCGAAACTCGAAGAAGCTCTACTGAAATTTTCGCCGACGCAAATAAGACAAAACAATCCAGTCGCGACGACGGCGAATTTCGTCAAAGCAAGCCGCGTAAGTACAGACACGAATGGTTCGGCGTCGCGCGCGCCAAGTGTCCGGAAAAGTGGCGGTTCGGGCTCGGAGCGGGCCATTCGTCACCGATCCGACACCGAACGCGAACCGGAGTAATTCGTGTACACGTTGTACGTTAAGTGCAATTTCAAATATTCTAGCTATATGAAGGAGCGCCGGGAATGTCGATTATGCAGCACACAGTCAGCCTTTCCAAGTTCCGATGTACATCTTGCAGTTGGGACAGAAGTGATGGATGCTCATGAAGGAGTTCATGCAGTACGGCAGGCACGAACAGAGACAGCATCTGAAATTCAACTTTTTCGAGTCAGTCGTTCTGTTCAAATGTACGCGAAATCAAGATGAAAGAAGTTGCGGAAAAATGGCGGGTTTTGAATGAATTTGCGATTTCGAGTGGAAGGAGAGTAATTAAATTAATGGAATTGCTGGAGAGAGGGAAAACGGGATTGGAGAAAAAAGCTCTGCCGAACTTTTTGTTTAAAGAAGATTGTTGTTGAGTTCGAATCGAAAACAGCTGAAAATTGAATTACGACGCGGCAATTAACAGAGATTAATCAATCGCAAGTTGAACCGCGACCTCGGCGCAAAAACGTTAATTGTCCGAAGTTTTAATTAATCGTCCGCGTTTTTTATCGCGCCGAGCCATTGTTTCGTCCATCCGGCGCGCGTGCGGACGAGCGATTGTTCATTATACATCGCTTGATTTTAATTAAAAAGCAGCTTTGCAACGTCAACAATGCCCGCGAAACTATTTGCATTGTCCGCCCGCAATTCGACGACACGAAGGAAACGCGCCAGAACACCGGGACATTGTGCTTCGAGCACAATGTGTCTCAAAGTTGCGGTGCAGTTTTTCGTCGAGTTCGATAAACTTTGCGCGCGCCGTGTCACGGTTTCAGTCGGAGGATGATGTTCGAAATACTTGCTTCGAGTTTGATAAGAAGTGTTGACGAAACGAACATAGTAATAAGCTTAGATAAGGACGACTGCGTAGTCACTAGTACCACTGTCAATCCGGTGAGGTAATTTGAATTGACGTGACACTGCGACTTCTGACATAAATCGAAAAAAACTACATTGTTGCTCTTCACGAGAATACATTTGATTTTAACAAGTCATTTTTCTTGCTTTTTGCTTGGGATTTTCTTGCTAGATCCAATCTGTATTTTTAAGATTCTTTATTAAAAAAATAGAAAACATTATTTTCAAAAGAAATAGATATAAATAAATAATTTTGTCTCTTCTCAAAGAAAAAAAACCGTCAATAAGCTAAAATCGAAATTTTTTATCTAAAAATCCATTGAATTGTCTTCGAGGGTTTCGTGACACGAAAAAGCGCATTCAGCTCCAGCGATGCGTCGCGCATTGAGCAATTTCCTCACGACGAAATAACAGTCGCATGACGTAACGTCTCGAGCCGGCGTTTCGCGCATTATTTATAACGCGTCGCGCTCGATCGACGGAGATTAACGAAGATTACCCGAGTATGCAGAGTATGATGCAGAAGATGTGCGCGCTGGGCTTGTGGTCCGACACGGTTGTCGTCTTGATGTAGGCGCGGCACGTCGGGCACGTCATCTTCTCGGGGTTCGGCCCGAGGGTGAATCCCACGTGGTGGTGGACGAGGCGCACGTCCTCTGGCGCCGGCGGCACGAAGTTGTGACCCGGGTAAGAGGGCGGCAGGGGCGTCGGGCCGCTTTGACCCGGAGGCACTGGCATCGGCATTTGCACTGCTCCCGAAGCATCTGCAATTTTTTATGGCATGCAAGTTAATTGGAATTGTTCACATTTTTGGAGACAAGTTCGGTTTTCATTTTCACGCCATGCACGATTCTTAACCAAATTAAAATTTGCTGCGGCTGTTTGGTTTCTAGGAAATGTTAAAGAAAAAATCATTGTAATTAAACATTTTTTTATATGCCTTTCAGTCGCTGGATGCATTAAACAAATAGTGTTAATTAATTTCAATTTGTCCTAATTTTTAATTTCTCCAAATATATCTAAAGACTTAAATACTTAAATTGCTTATAACTTCGTAAAAATTAATTTAAATGTAGGTAATTTAAGGTAATATATTTCTATCGGTGTAAATTTGTCTTACATTTTTTACATAAAACAATCATTCTTTTTTAGCAGCCATTTATAAAGTACCTTGGGCAAATTTTATTATTTAATTTCCACGAGTCTATCATTCATTCATTTAATTAGCTAATTTAAATATTCAAACAATGAATTAATTCGACTTTTTTTAGGAGATGGCCATCGGAAAAGTTCGTACACCTGTTGGTAAACTTGTAATGGACACGGATAAACGTGATTTCGCGATAAAAATACAATTGAAATAAAAGAAATCTGCATTTCAGATTCGATCTTGTTAGCGAGCGCAAATCTATAGTAAACTACGAATTCGAGTTCAAAAGGCTGACCTTATCAGACGGCTCATGCACCGTAAAGATATTGGACTTTTACTTTTTTACGAAGGCAGTTCGCAAACAATGCCGGGATCTCCGCGGAACCGCCGAATCTGAAGGTCAGGTTTCAATGTTATCTGACCCTAATTTTGCAATTTATTGGGGATCAAACGAACAACGACGCTGTTTGGATAGGTTTAAGTGTCGTTCGGGACCTTCAGGGAATAAGGATCGTTAGAAAAAATTGAGAGGAAACAGTTAAACGACCGTTAAAGAGACGGGAGAGATCAAAATTTTATATAAACGAAAGATGAGATGGAAAGTAAAATTACTTGTACACGCATAAAAAAATGTTTTATGTGTACTTTGCAAATCTTTATCGATATTCAAATTGATTCGGTACAATATTTAGGTCTAAATGTTTTTAATCAATGTTTAAAAACATTGCGTTTAAAAGTACGTTGAAATGTTGGAGAAAATCATCCGTGTTTCAATTCATGTCAAAACTGTCGTACTTCGATAACGTGTTGCATTTTTAAACAACGTATGACGTTTAAACGCATGAAATATTATTCCGAACCGGTGGATTTGAAAACCCGTCGTTCATGAGTAAATGGGATAGAACATAATGGTATAAAGTTAAAACGATATTTTTAAATTTACTTTGTGTTTGAATAGCCAGAGAATGTTTTACATTTCTGGAAAATATATCATTTGTAGGTGGAAATATATTATTTGTTCACAGCAATAAAACGTTGATTTGTTTAACCTATCATATAAAGTCTAATTTAACAATCATTAAATTCTTTAATTTTTAAAGTAATTTTTTAGATAAATTATAAATTGAAACGACAATGTGACATATTAATCTTTCAGCGTTGGAATGAATCTTTGAAACAGGATTAAATAATGAATACGACTTTTACAATAACTCTTCTTTTTCTCTCCATACAGAAGATGGAATAAAGATAGCATATATAAATGAAATCTTTATTTGGCGACGAAACGAGTTTGCTATTAGCATCATTAACTAATAATTGTGTACATTTAAAAAAGTGTTAAAAGTAAAAATCCCTCTTTAAAAGTAAATATCAAATAAATATTTTTAGAGGCACTGTGAAAAGTACTTGAAACTGATGTCAAGTTCTACTGTACTTTTACAGTAGAATTGAAAGTTATATATTTTATTTTAAGCATATTTATTGTAAAAGTGTAAAATAAATCTCAACTTCACACTAATTCTGACTGATTGCAATTCATCATTACTGTTCCAGGTTTAACCAAAATAGAAATATTCCCAGTTAAAGTCATCTCCAACAAACAAGACCTTACCATATGGTTACTGCAGAACATTTCTGGTTTGACAGTAAAATAATTACAACTTCATGACTTTTTTTCTAAACATAGAAAAATACTGCAAATATTTTTTTCAAAACAACCACACGTATAGTAATAAATGGACCAAACATTTAGTTAAACTAACTAAAAATGTAGTTGGTCTAATCAAATAATCCGCTTTCCCGAATAAATCACAAAACTATCCAAATGAGATTTATTAAAATCATTTTTAGATAAAAAACCTGATCATAAAACATATCTCTGACATTGTCATTTTTCTCTCGTTATACTTTGTCAACCAAAGTTTGGTTCAGTTAAACCAAATATTTTTCTTTCTCTACACTAGAAAAACAAGTCTTTTTGCGCATCTCTTAAAATGAGAGGTTAAAAGGTTTAATCTATCTGTTATACTATTTTCTATCCTTAAGTAAGATACATTTACCCTCTTTTTGGCCAAAACCTCTTAAAATAAGCGGTTTGTTTTTACATTGTACTCTCTAAATTTGAAAAAGTGAAAAATTCACTTTTGTGGATAGTAAATTGGATTTTCACTTTTTGAAAAGTTGAATTTACTGTGAAAAAGTGAAATTTCAACTTGAAGTTTTTTTTTCACACTCACTTTTTGGTCTATCCTAATTAGTCAGTATTTCACTTTTTCATGAATATTCACTTTTTGAAAAAGTATATTCTGAGTGAACAAGAACTATAACTTTCGAAATAAGTGCACTTCAAAAAATATACACTCAAAAAAGTGAATATTCACTTTTTCAAATTTATTTGTTATCATCTCAATCAATTTCCCACTCATTCCCACCAGTTACACTGAAACCTCTGGAACTACATGAAAAAACCTAAATTATGTCAGCATGAGGTTTCTGGTCCCAACGAGTGTATCCTACCAGACGTCTTAGTGCAACTCCTTTTCCACAAACAATTACCATCTCACAGTCTATCTTCCACTACTTATCTCTGCAAAATAAGCATGCACTCGAACCACCTCTCTCTCCTCAAACACCCCATTATGACACCCCCTTATCATCCATTCTTTCGCAATGCATATTTGCATGTCTACACACTGTCCCAATAAAGCATGCTTAGTCCTCGACTATCTGCGCTGCGACAACTTACAAGGCGTGGGCATGGAGAGCGCTTCGCCGATGGGGTACGGGGGGTTGGTCACCGCGGCCGGCGGGGGTCCCGAGATCGCGATGGCCTCCTCGTAGGACGGCGGCGCTGTCGGCAGCGGCGCCGTCGCGCCAGCCGGGCCCTGATCCTTCTCCATCCTATCTTATCTCCTGCAATCAATCAGACGCGACCTATTACCTCGGCCCAACTCTTCGCCACGTTTTTCCCAACTTTGCCCGTCGCGCGACCATCGCCAGACTGCCGGCTATTCGCGCCGCCGGAACCTTCGCATTTGACATTAGTTCATTGCGAGTTATCGGCTTCTTATCGAATGTGTCTCACGGTTGTTGCGCGGACAAACACTCGCGAACTGCGCCACGTTTTAGCCGGGCGAAAAATTATTTTTTCGCGCGCCGAGCAAGCTGGGAAAGTTGGGGAAATTTGTGTGAAGTGTAGAAAAAAGGTTTGGTTTGAAGCATGTTTACTTGGACGGTTGCGAGTAAATATGCTTCCAGGGTTGCAAAAAAATCATGATTTAAAAAAAATCGATTTTTTTTATTTAAATCAGATTTAAATCAGATGATTTAAATCAAAACAGTCATGGCAAATTGTGTACAATAAATTAGGAATGATTTGACAGAAAAAGCCGCCAAATTATTTTTTTAAATAAATCCATGAACTCTTAAGGACGATTCTTAGCTAGAAGCTTTTTTTGCATCTTTCATTTTGTATTTTTGAAAAAGTTTGGAACAGAACATTAACGATTTCACCATATCTATATACAAGTGTACCAGAAGAATTTTTAGTATTTATCTAACTAAATGTGTCTTAAAGTAAGATTCTAAAATCATCAATTTAAAAAACGATACAGAAATATCAAATAGTTCAAAATTTGAACACTGGAAGAAAAAAAGGACGAGGAATAATATCTTAAAATTTGATTGATTTTCACAGAACAGTTTCCGAGAAAATGAGATACGACATTGTTATAAGAACTAATGTATTTTATAGCAAAATAAGCAACTTCAATATTTATTTTTTCAGGAACAGCATTGTTAAAGTCAATCGAATGTTGTGAAATTATTCCTTTTCATTTTTTCTCAACTCAGTAATTGAAAACAGATTAAACAATATT
>JABFPB010001479.1:0-25042 GCA_022817645.1 Ceratoteleas bidentatus | reverse complement strand
CAGGTAAGACAAAAAAATATCGTTCGCACCTCGGACGAAAAAACCTATTTTGCGCCCTTGGTACGAAATATACTATTATATTACACTGTACAAATCTTGTGATATCATACTGTAAGATATCTTAACCAATCTAACAACCAAATACGTTTATATCTAATCAACGTCATCAGAGCTGTTCGCTCTATATCGTGCAATATCGTTTTCTCAGTGCAGACTCAGTGGAGCCACGGTCGCCCGAATAATCCCGTCAAAGCTGTCCGTCTGACGACTTTGATAAGTGTAAATTGCATTTTTGACTGCGACCCAGGCGAGATTCGCCGATAATTCGACGCGATTCAATTAGACTCCGGCGACACCCAGCCGTCAAAGCGATACAATTAAAGCGCCGCGAATTAATTGTGCCAATAGCGCGGCGAACAAAGTGTTCGGCTGGAATTCGCGTGATCCGGACCGACATCCCGAGGCAGTCATTAGAGCCGCAATTCGGCAGCCGTGCCGCGTGCATTTTCCGGCTGATCTTCCGGTTCGCGTATCTCCGTGACTCGCGCCGCCAATGGCGCCTTCGATTTCGCGAGGGTTACGGTAGACGTGTTACGTGTGTCATGTTATCTCGGGGAGCATTCAACGTCGCTTCGCGAGGAACGTCGGCTGCAACTATTCGATAAGAAAAAGTAGATGCGCCGAAGCAAACGCTCAACCCGGTATTGATAGTCGCAGGCTCGCGATGCGCGTACTTATAAGTCGAAGGTTTTCGGCAGCGCGCGATTTCCAATACCGGAGTTTTTCCCGAATTTCCCAGATTTTTCTCCGGGTTTTCATTTTTAGGCGAGCGGGGGTTTGGGTGAGAAGGAAAGTCGGACGGGAATAAATCTTGCGTTTCTTGTGATATATGACGGGAAAGGGAGGGTAGAGTGTAAACGATATGGAGATAGTGGCTGTAAAATGCAAAGCGTTTGTTATTTAATTCTTGCGGGACTTATGTGGGAAATGTGTCTCCTGTGTAATTGACAGTTTATGCGGATCAACGTTATGAATACGTCACGGAAGCAGACGTCACAATACACAGAGAAGATTGCATTTGAAGACGTAGGTTTCTCGGGACTAAACAAATCTCGTTTACAAAGATACCGTTTATATTTCCGGTTTTTATTGAGAAAAGGGAATGAGGATAAAGTGATTGTGGTTTTGGATGTGACAGGGAAAATGTGTTTAACTTTATGTGTTATGATTGCAAATAAATTGTATATCGTGGAGGTAGAGAGAAAATATTGTTACCGACATACATCTTAGACACTAGTCACGTGTATGTGGGAGCGGTTGGCATGAATAAAGGATTGTATAGTACGATGGGTATATTTATATAAAATCGCGATACAATAATTTATTTTGATATTACGCTGTTAGAATTATATAATTCTATTCTATGATTATTGTAATGAAATAAAATGATTTATAAACAATCATAAGGTTATATGTAAAAAGATTTATGTGTAAAGAATCATAAGGTTAAATGTACACTTCTTATTCCAATGATGCATCCATTATATACCTTCTGTCAGAAACAATGAAGACAAATACTGAATAATCAGATTGCACTTTCTTATCATTTAAATCTGTTGCAAAAATTAGCATTGTGAAACAAAAAAATAAATTGCCCTATTTGGTTCATAAAACATATGATATAAGGAAGAGTGCAAAATTTTAAACATCATAAAATTATTCTTCTTTGCATCAGTTTTCATGAAAAAATATATCACATAATAAATACATGCATAAATAATATATTACACTATAACATAATCTTTTTTCATATCATATAATTATTATAAGATGAACTATCTGCTTTGTTAGCGCAGTTTGATAGTTTACATATAAACATTTGATACGGAAATCTTAAACGCAATTATTCTTTTTACGTTTACGTTGCATCGGCATTTCATAAAAGTCTCATTTTTCAGAAAAACTCAATTATTGGTCTCCTCTTTACTGACTAATCTGGTTTAATATTTCATTTTAATATGAAATGCGATGTCTTTCTATTTTCCATAATACGATTTTTCACAACAAATTGTTTTTATTTGCATTCTTAAGACGAATAGTGGATATTATCACACATTTGCATTTACTCTTCAACATGTATCCTCTCGTAAATAAAATATTTACGATATTTTTCACCTCTATTGTCCTACAACACCATCTTAATTTTCGTTCTGTTCTCGTCATGAATTTAAAAACACGAAATAATGGCTTTCGTCAATCCTTCACAGTTTTCCCTATACATCAGTCCCATAAATACCCATGAGTCTCTAAATCTTCAAAATTACAGCTTAAAATTTACCGAACTGTCTTCCTTCCTCTACAAAAACATTTCGATAAACAATCTTTTTTTTCATAGTACTTCATCTTCAAGAACAATCAACAATTTAATCTTCCCATCCAAACACGAGTTTCCCTGAACAATTACTGCAAACACTTCAGGTCGGAAATAAAGGCGCACCATCAGTTTAAGCAAAAAGCTGGCATATCGGTCGGCAATTCTGCACTCGCAAAACAATGCTCTCCTCGAGTGTGACGTTGCACACACAGCATTGCAACTCGCGGATGAGATTCCGATCCGAAAGCTCAGTCCCGAGGAAATAACCCATGCGGCTCGCACCTCGAATAATGAACTCGCTAAATCGTTACAGTCGCGGTGGGCACAATGCGAGCCATTTGAATTCGGTACACCGACAATAACGCTCCATCGATAAGACAGTCGCTCGAGACCGGATTCCGAATCAACGGGAGTTTACGTATCCGCTATTTGTTAATATTCGATGGTCCCCAAATGCACCTTTAATCGCTTTGAAATTCGAATATGAAAAAAAAAACAAGTAGAGGCAGAACTCAATTTTTTTAAAACATTTGTCTAAATATGCATTATAAAAATGTTTAAAAAACTGAGTTCTGCCTCTATTTGTTTTTTTTGTTTTTTTTTCGTATTCGAATATCTTTGAATACGAATTTCTTCGTCCAACAAATAGGAAACGAATACGAAATTTTGATCATCGTTGCTTATAAGTATTGTTATAACATTATACTAATGTTATGTTTGAATACATCTAGACTCTTAAAAAATTATGTTGTCACAAAGAGAATCTTTTTGTGAGAATGTGATACCGTTCGTGTCAGCCAGTTTTCATTCTGTGACAGCATGATTCCAATTATGACAATATGATACTTGAAGGTATTTTATGAGTGTGCCAATTCCGTTTAAAGCTTGATTGTTGTGTCATCTATTGTTAGGGACTATTAGAAATTGTGCTATATCTGACTCGGTTTAGCATGATATAAGCGCTCTTATTTGTGAATAGTGAACTAATGAATCGGTCTTCCTACACTGAGAATAATACTCCAGTATATTCGAAGAACTTTTCCCAGATATAGTAAATTTTACTTGACGTTCTATGAAAACTTAGTATATCATGTATGACTACCATTTTTGAAAGAACAGTTTTGTCCAAACAGAATTCGGCAAGACTTACCCTTTGGGTGAATAATATTAGACAACGTTTTTTGTATGTTACTGGCATATGTTCCAAAAATATTCTCAGAGCATTATTAAATATTATTCATCCATATGGATATATTAATCTCTAAATGATCTTCCACCATTTTTACCATCGAATCGCTCAATCGAGTATCGCCATCAAATTAACCCGTTAGCGGTTCGACATTTAGAAATCCTCGCCGAAAAGGTAGCCACTGCCAACAAATTCGCGCGTTAATCGTGGCCGCTGATTCGCATTGATTAGACATTCGGAATCCCGATTGGAAAATGAGCTAATTTCGCGGAGAAGAATGCTCGTTGCGCCGGCGAAATGCCATCGCACTGTTACGCTGGTTATGGTACTTATAATGTGTTGCCCGGAATATCAATAGATGCGCAATCTGGCGATAACACATGGCGCTAATGTTGCGACCGTTTGGGGGTGGTCGACTGTCCGCGAAAAATCGGCATCGCTTCGATCGGAATCGCCGGACCGTCATACAATAATTCCCCGAGGAATAATTGAATTCGGTTGTCATGTTTCGCGCCGAAAACCCTACCAGCGAATTAATAATATAATGGCGTCGCGACATTGATTTTGTTTGCAACCGAACGCCAAACTAATTGAAATATATTTTTGCTCGCTCGTGTAATTAATAACGACTCGCGACGGCTGGCAAATAATTGTACGCTGATTTAAAGGTCGACTTTTATTGTCGCGCGGAGACGATGACGGGCTGTTTGTAATACGCTTTGCTCGACATGTCCGGATTCATTTGTCAGATCTAAAAATGTTTGCGCTGACTCGGTTTTGCGGGAAGAGTGAATGATTAAGTCAATAACGCGCGCTTTTATTACCATAATATTAACATACGTGGCGACAAGAGGAGCGGTTTCTTTAACGGCGCGCTTTTTGCGTAATACCATTCTTTTCAATTATCGCGATACCGCGTCGCGTTACATGATATCAGCTTTGACGAACAAATACCGCGCGAACGCGAAACTGTGTTTCAGCGAACGCTGCCGTTTAACCGTGAAATGCTCGAACGCATCGGATTCTAATCAATTGTAGTAATTCATTTAATTGTAGGGTATGGAATCACGTTCGGCTGCTGGTGCTGCAAATAATTGCATAAATTATATACGTATCGTGGCGTTTTGGATATTAACATCGGCGTTATGTGCAATTGATTTGATGCGGTAATTCTGGACGGGTATTTTTTGCGAGAGATCGGCACACTTTTTGGGGCAAATTTATACAAATGAGGCACTTCTGCTGGATGAATTGATGGTTCTTGGTATAGAGGAGCTTTGAAGAGATTGAAATGGTATTCTTTGAGCATCAAAACGGCAGAATGTAAAGTTTCAGGAATTAAAATCGGCAGTGAAAATCGTGGCTCGATCGACGTCGATCATCCGACTCTACTTGACCTTTGTTTTTCCGCCAAAGTGGAACATTCGTATTTTTAGTTATCGCATTACATATTCCAGACACCGGCTTGACATTTCTTTGTAAATGCGGAGAGCATGTGATTCGTAACATTAGTCATGGCGTTCCCATTTGTTTTTCGATTGTGACTGGGAAATGCAATTCGATTTGTATTCCGAGTCAACGTCTTTGACGTCATAATCACACACTGAACACGTACAGTTTTCTAAAACTTACGCAACATTAACAACTTCTATAATTGTATATACCGTAAAACACGAAAACTTGTGGCTAATTTCAACCTCGATCCGCAATTGCGGAAATTTTATGAATTTCTCGAAATCCCTAAATGTCAGTTCCCTCGTTAAAACGAACATATGCCTCGCTCGAGTCGCGATTGCCGACATTTCGTCTAATAAACTCGCAATGTAAACTTGCCACGTCGAATGTCATACATTGCGTTTTCGTAAAAGTTCGTTCCGGGTCGTTGTAATCAGATCACCTACATGTAACCTACTAACGTTACTAATTTTTTTCGCAATTTACCGTTGGTACGTGAACTCCGACCGACGAGTTCATTACATATTTCCGAGTTGCTCGCAGCAAAACAGCCAACGTGTCTTTACGATTGCAGCCCGACAAAAGAACGCCCGAAAAGTTTTCTCCGTTAATTAGAAGCAGCGGCAATTTGCGAAATTTGTTTTACGCGAAGTGACCCAGCCCCGTCCGCGAATGCGCCGCTTCGATTCGGCAAATTTCATTCGCCGGGCGAAGTCGCTGAATTGCGGAATACGTGCGGTACATCTGAATGCTAAAAGCGTCCAAAGTGCTTGATTAAGCGCGATCTGTTCGACATCTCGATTGGAACGATGACTTCACGAGGCCTTCCGCGGTATGGCCTGCGCAGGGTCGCATAAATCAAAGCTTTTTTAAGCGGCCGATTTAGTCGATTGCGCAAGCGCGATCTGTCAACGCGCCTGGATTCCTCCGCACAAAAGAGATATTCATCTCAGGATCGTTAAACCCGCCATTCAATTGTTGCCAGTGTCGCGGGCGACACTCATGGGATTAGTCGCAAGAAACTGTACCGGCAAAAGTCATAAACATGAATCATTTCTAATTGGATTATTAAACAAGCCAATTGCGACGCGCGTCTCGAAGATTCGACGCAAAACATTTACGACTGACGGAATTACAGCCAAGTTCAGTTCCCGAGAGTTGTTTCCCTTTTTCCGCGTCTTTTTGTGGATTGGATTATTATGATATTGCCGATTTAGCTGGGACAGAGAAAATTTGCTGTTGGAAGTGAATTATTTGGTTTGCAGAATTAATATTTAGCTTGTGGCAAGACATTTTTTAGGCAATTGCACTTTGGAGATTTGTACTAAAAAGAAAGAAATTGTCGACAGATTTTAGTTAAAAATGTCACGTTGAGATATTTTTTGTTTCTTCATTGTAAAGAACTTAGTTATATGTATTAGTCATAATTAGTTGGTAATGTAAATCGAAGTTTGAATCCTTCAGATCGTATCAAATAAGTTTTGTTAAAATAACTAAACACATATATTTGTAATAACAATGCTTTTTTTCGTTGCTTATTTACACATGGTGCTATTATATAATTGTTTGGCAGACATAATATGTAATATATATATTCATAATCAAGTTTGGTATTGATGAATAAATTAAACAATAAACAATTAATGTTAAGGATTCGTCATACAAAGGTTTATGAACCCATAACCCATTTTGCTAAATATATACCAAATTGTTTGGAAACACTGTCCAAACTTTTTTTTTATTAGAACGACAAATGTTTCTCCTTGTTGTTTCGTCGATTACCGTTGTAAAGTGCAAACAGCGTAGCGATTAATATTTGGTAGCCTTGGCACCCCGAATTGATATTACGGGAAGCAGATCGCGAAATCCGATTACGGGCGTCATAATCGCTGAGTGCCGCAGATTTGAATTATGGCTGCAAATTTGGACGTCGCAGCGAAGAATAGCGACCATTGATGCGGCGCATCGTTTATTTATACGTTTCCGCTGAAATTAACATCAGTCGTACGTGCAATTGGCGTTACACATTCGGGATTGATTAGCAGTTAGCTATGTTCGGGTGATCTAAAAGTGAACCGGATAAACGAATTTTGAAAGACCATTCATTGGGTTATATTTCATTGCTAGATCCGGCAATGCATACATTTTATTAAGACGGGTTTATTATTAATTGAGTATTTATTATTATTTGCAGATTTTCATCAAACTGAAATATTTTGTACATGAAGTGTATCACTTAATAATGAGAAGACAGATTCTGCTGTCTGGAACTTAATATTTAATTTTTAACTTTATAATTAACTTTATAATAATACTTGGAGTGCGTAATAATATTTGCATTAATTTGTAGGTGAGGTATATTAACATATTTCCGAAACTAAATTACAGATATTACACAAATCTATATTAATGTTTTTTAACTAAATCATAAACATGAATTATTAATAGTTAATAACTTTACGTCGAAATTATTGGAAATTCTTCAGTGTTGCATGGACCGATAGAAACGAGTAGAAAGTTTAATTAATTACCAAACTACAAACTGTATGTGCAATCGATTTAATTCACTCAATATTCTCTCGATTCTGACACTGTTTGCATTGTCCAAAACAATTAGAAAATTTTTAACACGACCTTTTGATAGTCCCACCTTAAAATCGTGTAAATGGTCATGTAAGACCGATTTCAATTTCAATCACGACTTCCTTTCCATACATATTTATCGCGCATCGCATGTGCCTGGATTCGGAATTATTTCCCAATTTGTCGCGTCTTTGATTTGGCCGAAATTAATTTTCGCTCTCTCAATAGCATTCAACTGGCTCTGCTGAAATGATTCCGAATCTTGTGAAGAACAAATTACACTCCATTCTTTCGCAGTAAGGAAATAATCATTTTACAGGGGCTTTCGATAAGATACTTCGCGTTCAATCAAAGAAGTCTTGCACGCATAAAGAGAAATAGGAGCGATGGAAAATACGAATGTTGAAACAAACTATTTACTTTTCATATACCTACATAAAGCACATCTTACTCTTTAACCAGTTTCGTATTCCCCAAATGTGGTTAAATGCTACCAAAACTGCTCGTATTTCATGGTACGGCCTTTAAATAAATCCATTTCCTCTTTGAAGTTTAATATTTTACGATCAGACTGTAATCAAAAGTTGGTCACAAAACCATTTGAACCTAACTAAAAATATCTCATTCTGACAATTTTTAGATAGATTTTTTACTAAGACATATGTAAACTGGAATATCGAAAAAAAATTTCGCCATTTTCCAAATTTTGCAGCTCGGAAGCGTCTCTAATCCCCAAAAAACTCGGTTAGTAAATCTGAACAAACTCCATTCGGTGAGACAAATATTTACGTGGCATCGCTTAGCGGCTTCGAAAAGGCGCGATCGCGATAACACATCGTCGGAAGAAAATAAAGGAGCCCGCGGTGACGCAGTTAAAGCCTCGGGTTCAACACGCTAAGTAGATAATAAGCAAATATGAGGCTGGTGCTCCGCGTCATTAGCCATAAGGCGTATCAAATGAAAGGTGCCCTTATGCGACGGAATCGGCATCATGCTCCGGTGAGAATCAAGTTCAGCTTCTATGAGCCTCGTAATTAAAGCCAGACTTATCGAAATTAAAATCGGTTCGTCGATCGGCGAGTACCGCGCGCTCCCTTATCTTCCGTTTCAGCTGACTTTCTGCTTCTCGTTTTACACAACCTAGCCTGGCCATAGGCTCGCTATCGCCCTTCGCGCTATCGCGCGAGCAAATCTTTTGCTTGTCACA
This sequence comes from Ceratoteleas bidentatus, assembly GCA_022817645.1. Taxonomy (NCBI): domain Eukaryota; kingdom Metazoa; phylum Arthropoda; class Insecta; order Hymenoptera; family Scelionidae; genus Ceratoteleas; species Ceratoteleas bidentatus. Next base: position 16,234 of record JABFPB010001479.1, on the reverse strand, counting down.
TCCGATTTCAATGGAACTAGGTTAGTCTGTGACAGCTAGTGCATCGGAACAATGCCGATACTTTTCGGCTTAGTCGATGTCCGAACTGTTTTTGTGATTTCATTCTAGGGAAGTAGTGTCTGGAGTTGAATTAGCAAAATTAGAAGGCATTTTTTAATTCGTTGGGAAGAAGAGGTTTGCTTAAAGTAAGTTTGAGAACATGGTTGTAGATAGCTATGATTTAACGGGTTTAAACGTTTTACGTTTAGCAATGCGTTTTCCTGCAATAAAACCACTTTATAAAAAGTAATCGCTACAGCTCCGAAGGGCTGCATAATCGGACAAACTTTGTTCGTTGCCTTTGGCTGACTACGTCACGCTGGCTGGTTGGGAAATGACTTGAAACCTTATTAAAACCAGCTTAAACGATCAGTTTTTTGCAACAGACTTAATCGATTCTGTACGATTAACGAAAAGTGTGTAGTCTTTATCCAAATTCCGTCGATTATTTCATAACAACGACGTTCTCCTAAGCGCTGCCCCTACCTACTCTCTAACCGTTTGACAGACATCTTATTTCCCAATAAGCCCTTTGTTGATCGTGTACTTATATTGCAAGTCGCAATTATAATGAGGAATTATAATTTCTTGGTATACAAAGTCTAATTATACCTTAACCAAATTATTAACTTCAACTTTCTACACAAAAAAAATTAATCGTGTAACATCCTACAGTATTGTAGCTTTCCATCTGAATTCAGACGAAATACTAATAGTAATTAATTAATTAACTATAGAAATAGTAACTATAGAAGTTCCTTTACAGGAAACCTATGTACATCAGATTCAGACATACCGGATACACACCCTTAATCCTCAATGGCAGCGTGAAATTACATAAAATATCCAAAACGACATACAATACGTAATTTTCCGCGACACTGGAAACGGCGCTGTAATTTTATACACCGTTTTTTCACCGTACTGAGCAATTTCCTCACCTGACGGACGGCGGCTTAATGGTTCCGTTGAGCGACACGTAAAGAATAATCAAAGACGAAATTGAAGCCGGGTGAACGAACGAGTGTCGCGGAATAATTGGAGAACAATATTCATGAAAATCGTCTTGTTCAATTTGCACGGGATTAGCCGGCTATATTGTCGCTCGTCTATCCGAAGATAAGAAGAAATGTTTCCGTTGCAATGAGAAAAGGCAAGCTGCTCCCTCGGGCGCCTACATTTCACGATAAAATAAGCACTTTTTGCGCGCATTCCTTTGCATTGCCTCGCGCCCGAATTCATTTAAATTGTTGTTAGCGCCTCCGGAAAATGATACCCAGCGATGAAATCGGCGTCGCATTTCGATTTTACGACTGTTGTTTTCGGTGGCTGTCGCGAAATAAAACGTTACAACCGTCGTAATTGACGAGCAAACGGCTCCGTAAATGATTTAATTAACCGCCCGTCTGAATCGATAAATCTTTAGCGCCATATAAACCGATATTCCGTTTTTCGCGAAATGATCGACCTTTTGAATCAATTATTGTGCAGTTTGCAATCGAAATAATTTCGGACGAACGTTTGCCGAAAATTTGCCTCCGTTTAGAAGTAAATCCGCGGCGTTTTTGTTTTCACTCCGCCGACGGTTTTTCCCAATTCCGGCCGTTTGATTCGAAGATTTCGTCGCCTACGAAAGCGTCAATTTTCCCGCGACCTTCGCCGGCGATATTTTGTTGTTCGACGCAATTATTCGTAATGCAATTAGCCCGCTCGGTGATTGCGGGATTTGAATAAATTAGTCCGGCAATGCCGCGTCACGCTTAATTCAACAGATGACCGCCGTCGCAATTATTTATAACGAAGAATCGACGGCCGCAATAAAATTGCGCGTTCAGTGATTCACACGCGAAATGTTGTTGTAACCTACTGACTCAGTGCGAGATCATACGCACATGAATCTTGTTAATTGTATTACGTCGCGTTAGAATATCGTCGACAGTTCAGAGTCTGTCAAACGGCTCCGAATGACCCGCATTCGACAAAACATCCTTTTTACGGAGCGAGAAAGGAGATGTGTGCGATAATGACGTTTTTATTACAGCGCTGTTCGCCGATCAATATCGTATCGCGGAGTAATTCGAGAAAATGAAAAGAGTGGTACAAACAAATGGATCGCCAATGATTCGCGCGCATTAAGCGCGAAAACAGTCGATGACATCGGCCGATTCTTTTCCGGCGTCGATTTATCTTTCCGTAAACACTGAAACGACGGTTCGAAGCAATTACACTCTTATCGTGACGGCTGAGCTCGCGCGATGATTTTAAATCAATTTTCGACGCCTATTATAATCAGCAGTCTCGCAACTGTTTGGAGAATCCCGAGTTAATATCTGAACAACCACCTGACTGGTAGTGGCTATTATCGGGACAATGATAAACGCGACCGCGTCATGGTCTAAAGCTTATTACGCTAATTGAAAAATTTATTTCGTCATTGAAATTGAATTTTGGGTGCAGAGCGCCGAGCGAAAGATTGGTGCGTTATGCACTAACAGACAAAACCACTAAATCTCGTGGATTCGACGCCGAATCTACGTTGAATCCTCGTTCGAATATTCATCCACTTATATTCCACGTGGATTCCACGTTTCATGTCTATTAGGGTGTCTTTTTTTGATGGATGCGGGGCAGTTGAAATTTCGTTTGATCGCTTAGGGTATTTATTTACTTTGTACAGGTTGCAAGATGTGAAATTCGTAGCTAAAGTGAAGGAGATATTGGTCGTTGAAATATACAAATGCAGACTTCATCATGCGCGTAAACAATGATTCGGTAATAGAACAGCAGATACCGAAAATCGATGGTAATAATAGGTGGAGCTATGGTTCGAGTGCAAAGTTGAATTCGCATTTGAAGGTTCTTTATTGGTAAACATTCATGGAGCTTTATGCTGTATTGCTTCCATTGAGTAATTACATGGGAAATGATTAAAGAAATTGTTAAATGGCTAAATTATTGTATAACGATTGAAATAGGTAGCTGTTTACACAGTAAATGGAAATTAATTTTTCAATTTGCGGTTCGAACTTTCCACGGATATACTTTGTAATGGGCATAATTATCGGTATTTTATAACGGTTTGTTTATAACTGAAAATACGAGAACACTGCATTTATTAAACTTAACCTTTATGTTGGATAATATACTTCATTTTTGCTGACATCGCATGGAAGGTACAGTTTATCGGGTATTATACGAGAAGAGCTAATTTTTAATGACGTTGTTAACACGTTGAAAAAGCCTGGGTGATTTATTCACAGGCTGAAAATTGTGTATTGAAGACTGCGTTTTTTGTTTTTCACGATGATTTATGCATGGTTATATATATTTTTCAATTCTTCGTTCAATGCAGACCTACCATTCAATTTTGATTGGTTCCTTTTTTAGATTAAATTCCATCTGTCGATTTTTACAATTCGAAGTATGTTTTCATGATAAATCAGTTTTAATATTAACGATGTTTTACTGCTGTGCAAATTTTCAGTAAATCTGATTTGTTCTGCAAAGTTATCGTTAAAGCATGAAAAAAATGTTCATGCTTTTGCATGGACATTTTTTTACAGCACAAATTTAACTGTAAATATTTCGTCTCATTTAAGGTAGAAAATCCGTGTGAACAAGGACAGTGTTAACAGAGTGAACAAGGGTATGTAATCATATGGAAAAATATTTTCAACTTAAGAAGTTGATGAAAATTTAATATGCTATTAATCAAATTACGAGAAATCGATTGCCGAAATAAAAATCATAGCTTAAATCCTGAGAGAATGATGTCCGAATTTTGACATTTAAAAAATTAAAAAATTTTTTAAATGTCAAAATTCGGACATGTAAAAAATTTAACTCATTTACCCTAAAATGTCTAAATTCATTCATAATTTTTCCCGGATTTAGGCTGGGTGCCCACATTTTTTATTATGGCAATCGATTACTCGTACGTTAATTAACAACATACTAAATTTTCATCAATTTGTTAATAAGTAACGTTTACTGATTTTCTACTTTACTGATTAACTCATTTAAAATACTGATATAAATAAAAAATAATACTTAAATAAATACTATATTCTTTGATAAGCTTCCCCTTAAAAAATATACTAGATCGAAAGATTCGCTTCAAAATCGAATTCGCCGAGACCTTCACACCTCATCAATTCGACGTCACCAAATGCCTTCCTCAATCAAATAACGTCAAAATATTTTCATGAATCAACCAAAACCTTCCTAGTCTAAAAAACTACTGCCTATCTCTTATTTCATCATCCTTAAACTCGAGCATAATGAACTGTCCACATTATCTACTAAAATGCCCGCTCCTAGAGGACCCTTTCGCTCTAAAAAAGAATTCCGCCGAAAACTGGCTTCGTCATTGCCAGCGCCCGGGAAATTACGCAGAAACGTCACCCGCGGCGAATTTCACAGCCGAGCGGATCGAGATTATGATTTGTGTAAATGAATGACGCGAGCCCGGCGCATTCTTGCGCCGCGAACGACATCGCCAGTCGGATCGGAACTTTTTCCGTAAATTGGTCCACACGTACGGCATGCCGCCGAGACACAAAGAAGACGCAAGACATTTAAAGACGACGGGAAAGGGGCGATTTGGTGGGGGGCCGTGGTTGGAAGCATCGGCCACGATGAACGAACGTAAGCGGTTTATAAATCGCGAGGATGTGTGTTCGTTACGAACCAGTGACAGATCTGGCCCTACCGCCGCTCGGTCCGTGAACAAAAGTCGCGTTTTTTTCCGTCCGCGACGTGACAGTGCCGCCGATAATTGGTGACAGTGAATGTTTCTGGTACGCGAACCATTTCTGCCTCAACATTTTGTGCTTTTTCTAAAGAAATCGCCGATCGAATCGGTTACTCGGATGGGACGGTACCGATTTATCGACAAAAATTACCGGTTTCAAAGATTTCCTCGTTCGTCACGATTTTGCTGTGATTGTGCCGATTTATCGACGAAATCTACTGATTCGGGCAGACTTCTCATCCTCGATTTTGCAACGATTGTGCCGATTTTTCCGCCGATATCTACCGATTCTCACCGATTTTTTGTTACTGTTCGTCAATTAACCTAATTTATCGATTCGTGAAGACTTCTCATCTTCGATTTTGCAACGATTGTGCCGATTTTTCCGACGATATCTAACGATTCCCACCGATTTTTTGTTATTTTCTTACTCTTCGACAATTAACCTAATCTATCGATTCGTGCAGACTTCTCTTCTTCAATTTTGCAACGATTGTGCCGATTTTTCCGGCGATATCTACCGATTCTCACCGATTTTTGTTACTTTCTTGCTCTTCATCAATTAACCTCAAATTTTACACTTCGTCAATAATCGGATCTCCTAACCATTCCGTCTCGTTGACTTTTTGCCACAGATATCGCGCGATTTCGCAGACTGTCCGGCGCGTTTTGTCGAAAATCCGTCGCATCGCGAATCGGGAAATTGCCGAGTTAACGCAACACAGTTGTCCGTGACGTTGGCCGGCGATAAACGAGTTTCCTGAATTTCAAATAAATTATTGCGCCGAGTCGGCGGCGCGCGACGCCGAACAGTCATTCATTCACGCCGTCTTCCGCATATTAATGCAATATGGGACACGCGCGGTCGCTTTCCGCGAGTCAATATCGTGAAAGCGGAATTTCCGTTTTTCCGTTTTTTGTCTCGCGAAGCCGACTCTTTGTGGTGACGTTGTTTGCGCGCGACGTCGAAATAATTTTTTTTCTCGTTATTCGACGCGCTTTTTGTCGTCGTTATCAATCCAGCGCGTCCGACCCGGTGGACGGTTTTGTTTTATTAATCTCGCGCTGTAATGAGCGAGTCAACCCGGAAACGCGCGAATAATGGAACCACGAATGCGTGTCGCCTAAACGCAAACATCGACGGGCTATTAGCGTTATTTTTAATAACGCTAAGGTACTTATGGAAATGAAATATGAGCACGGCGACGCGAATCGCTGGAACGTGAAACGTCATTTTCGAATTTACTGTGCAGTCGTGAATTTCGTGCGCTACACCGAAATTGTTTTACAACGTAGTGCGTCCGGATTTTTCGTGCGCCCGAAAAACGTAATCCTTTGAGACCCAGATCAAGTTGTGATAAATTTGAATTTCAGAAAAATAGCGATCACGATATATAATATTATATTAAATGGACCTTTATACATAAAATTGATATGCATATAATATACATATATTATACATTTACCAGACATATGTAAAATTGATCTTCTATCAGGATCTGTTCACTTTTTGCAGTGAACTAAATACGCAATTCATATAAACGAAATTGCCTCTCTGCGCCAATCCGCACTAAATATTCATTTGTTTAATAAACTGTTACGCCAGTTGAATCAAACATTTACCGCATTTCAATGCAACCCAATCAAAGTTCCCTGACACTGGAACCGAAATTCAGTTAGGCGGACATTTTTCTCCATTACGTTCCTCCGGGTGTTTCGGAAATTTCGGATTCCAGGAAAATCGCTCGGCGTGCAATTTCGAGGGCGAATTTAGTCACGTAAGAATTCGACGAGATTGCGAATCAATCGAGGCGGCAGCTGCTGAAAAATGCCAGCTGTGGCGCGGAACTGGCCGATAATGAAAATATTAACGAGCCGGCGGTTCCGCGTGTCGGCCGGATTCCGCGATTGTCTTTGGCAAAGGGCGGCAGGCGATCCGAAATCACGTTGGGGATTCAGTCAAGTTTCACGAAGCTCAAGGCGCGCGTTCGTCTTCATCGATCGGCCGTTGTAAATTGGATTTCACTACTGGCGGAGCGGGCGTACTGGCAGAAACGATGTTGTATTACGGCGGCGAGTTAGCGACGGAAGTGCAAAGTTTCTTCCTGCCGAGCTGCGCGAATTTTACCGCCCTTCGTCGCGGAAATTACATCTTGTCTTCGCATCCAACGGATTCGAATTGATGCTAATCGATATCTATCGTTCATACCAATTTGCCAATTATCCGCGAAATCAACGGACCTTCTTTGCGACGGTTATCGAGTGTCAATCGCGTTTTCTTTTACTGTTCACGTTGCTCGATTTGTGCGGATCGACGTAACTCGTACATTTCCCGTTAGATCAGCCCGGGATAGGTATATCACATCGAGGTGTGACGTTTGCAACGGTCTCAAGTTTTCCAGATTTCCCCCGAGTTTTTCGGCGGCGCTGGTAAAGGATTGGCGGGTTAAGTTTGAGTTGGGAAATTGTTTGCTGCGAGGAATTTCGTTAACAGTCCGTTAAAAATGCCCGAAAATGACTTTTGACAGACCTTTCGATAGGGCGTTTGGCAAGAAGCCACATGGCCGCAACGGCTGCATTAAATATCTTCGACTTCAGAGGCGCAGATACACGCCGGCCCGATAACATTATCGCGCAGATTTTTCGGTTTGCGTTCGTCCGAAAATAGTTCGACGGGAATCTCGCGCTCAGTGGGTTAATTGAAAATGTGACGACGATTTCAACGTTGTTTTCCAACGACTTGTTCGGCTCGGAATTGATTATTCGGATATGGGAAAACGAACCGCGAGCAAGGTGATCTGGATATTTCAATAAGTCGACGAGTGACGCCTTCGAATAACTCGGTGCATAATTTCGGGAACTTCGACTGGAATTAATCGTTAATGGGGATTTCGAGCCACGACATGTCGTTCGTCAATCAACTTTTTTTCGCTTGACAAATTCAACGGTTTTCGAGTAAACGGCGGTGCCGATGTCGAAAAACCGCTACGCGAATTGCGCCATTTCATTCTGCCAATCAGTCGGCTAATCAGCACGAAATCGTTACCTTAACCTGGAGAAATAATTTACGCAGACTTAAATGTCGCTTTTTTAGTTCCAGACGACGGAATCGATATAAGTGCATTTTTTACCGATTGTAAAAAATGCATGTATCGAACGTCCCGAGCTGATGGCTGAAATTTGGATAACGGCAATGACTATTAATGAGAACTCGAGTTTATGACGAGTGACAGGAATGTTCGACTTGAATGTCGAAAGACAGAAACGTTTAAAGTCATTCCCTAAATTTTTTATTTGTTCGTAATAATATTTAAACGTTCCCACATTTATATTTGTTTTCGCGTCAAAACGTATGCTTATTCGATATCAACTCTGTTTGGCTGCGAAAAATGTTTATTTTTCCAACGCGATTCCTTCTTTTTCATTCGAATGCTAAATCATAATCTGTTGTTTTAAAGCGAACTATTTTTCATCGCTTTATTATTGTTATTATTATTATCATCATTTTCGCAGCGAAGTATTTCTACCAATATAAAAATGAATCCCTTTCCCGAGCTTATCGACCCGTCTGCTTTCCAGGACCTTTCGACGGCCTTGTGTGGACCGAGTGAAAACGAAACGGATTTCGGCGAAAAAAAATTAAATATCGCGCTCGGACGAAAACAAAGCCAGGATAAGGATGGCGTCGAATTCGGAGGTGACAAAACGGCGATGAGCCCGTCGCGAAAATAGCGTGAGAAGTCACGTGGAATTGAATCTGGAGTCGCCGACATATTCTAACGGTCGTCACGTTTCCAGCACTTCGCCGTGAGTAGAGAGAGACCTTTGACTTTGACTTTCTCAGGTGATATTTATATGCAACGCAGGCTCAGGAGAGGCGTGTAATAGTCATTAATATATTTGTTCTACGCGAAGTCTGCGTCTCGGGTAGTTCGTCTTTTCGTCACGCGCCTTGGAATGTTTTAATTACTCGTCGCCTCCGCTACATTCTTAGACATTGTTGTATTACACTTAAAAGGCTGTACGTTTATTGGCAGTCAATTTATTTCAGTAGATTTCACTTGGCACTTCAAGGATTTGTTGCCAATCAATCAGGGTGTTAGTAAAAGTGAAGAGAAGGTGACTAGATAATCATTTTGTATTGATTGATCATTAATTACAAACCAATTAATGTATTTTGAATCTCGCCAGAATGTGACATCTATCAGATGCAACTCTTGTCGGTTATGTCGAGTCGAGTGTGTTTGTCTTTGCCCTGTTGAGCTTGTTCGAACGCGGCGCGGTAATAAAGTTTATTTTCGTGGGTTCGAGTTTTTTCGGAAAGTTTGTCTACGAATAAAGTGGTGCGATCGATCGGCAATGTGGACTGTTTGAAAACCGGTCGAAATTGTTGTAATTGTTGGATTAACTGATTTGATAGATATTCCTTTGGAGAACATAATCGAGTAACGGGATAATTTACCTTATAGGAAATATTGTTTTTTGAAATTATGTCGCTGAAACGTTATAGTTTCACTTTAAGTGAAATCGATACATTTTTACTCGGAAAATATCGAATTCAAAGAAAAATATCTTTATGGTATATTATTTTCGGGGAAAAATGTACCTTATTTTCGGTACATTTTTTTTGCTAGAAAATTTTACTAGAAAAAAACGCGCTACATTAATAAGCAAAATGTATTAATGGGAAGCTCGATCTTAGTCTGACAAAATATTATCCAGCGTTTAGAAAGTATTTTTCTAATCCGTCAACGGATTAGACATAGTAAATAATGATGATTCAGGATCAATTCTGTATGAAAATCCATAGTCTGGCTCTGATTTTTCTGTTGCATTTTCCATACTGTTTCGTAGTATGGAAAATATTCATAGATTTTTTTAAGCCGAAATTCTATGTTTCTTGTACCAGGGCAATAAAAACTCAATTGTTAAATAACATATTTACGCGTCTCGGGGAGTAAAATGCCACTTTACTCCCTCTGACGATTTCGAAAAGTGGCATTTTTTACTCCCTCGGGGCGTAAAATATTGTGTGCACCAGTGGAGGGAAAAGAAAAGTTGTTTCCCTTGCGATTACAAACCTCGCCTTCGGCTTGGCTTGTAAACTTTGCAAGGGAAACAAACTTCCCTCTTACATCTCCCTTGGTACACAATATACTATAATGTTGAATTTTCGCAGTACCTGTGAAAGTAGGTTAAAAAAACAATTGGTTTCTTAATAATCTCTGCCAGAAAACACTTAGAATATAAATGAAACTAACATATTTAGGAGGTTATCTGTCTTACTCTAAAATGTATTTTCTAATATAAAATATTATTAAAAAATGATATGTGCGAATATCATTACATATATAATTATATCTCAATTATTAGAATTTGAATAAATGAATACACTGTAACCAATAATTACGTTAATTGATTGAAAATAAACAACATTCACAAACAGTTAAACTACATACAATTTACTTTTAATGATGTAATTATTCCTAACTGCGATTAATAATATAAACTGAGTTCAATACGATATTCTAATTACTATTCACTCAAGACAGTAATATATAATTTATAAACGTAAAACCTATCTATTGTTTCCAACATTCTTACATGTTTTATTATATTAATAAATAAATTGTAGCAATAATTATTTCATTTTCTCAGTATCCACCGCGTGAAATTACGACCTTCATTGTACTTAAATGGACAAAAGAATGATCTATTGTTCCAACACATTCCGATGATATGTCGCATTGCAAATAAAAATTCTTCAGAACCAATAATCTCGAAAACACTAATCTAACATTCACTGTAAAAATAGCGCCTTAATTAAAATGCTTACGTCCCCGTTTTTAAGGTAGTTCTTAGGGGTCGAATATTTAAGGCGCCCCACACAAAGTTACTAGATTATTGAAATGATTTTTTTACAAGTTTTCTTGCTAAGAAAAAAAGTACATTTTAACAAATTTACTTTTTTCTTTATAAAGTTGCAAACATAACCATTTACTTAAACTTTTTACTTAAACTTAAAAATGTACTTAAAATTAAACTGTGATTATGCCACATTACTTTACTTTGTTTTATTTTGTGTAATACAAAATATTTTTTATTTTGTAATATATTTAAAAATATTTTATATTCTGTAACATTTATTCATTATTTATCAAGCAAACATTTTCCATACTATGTGGTAAATCTTTTCATTTGTTATTCTATCGATGCTCTAACTCATAAACTATTAGTTGGACAGTTTTTACATGAAAATCTTAATGGAATTACGTATAAATACACCTTGCCTAACATAATGCAATGCTGTTCTCATTTAACTCAGTGTTAAAGCTTTGAATTTCAATACTAAATTTCTCAAGAACTAGACGGTAACAATTGTTGAAACTGTTGGCAAATAAAATTAATCACCGCGTATTTTTACATACATTTTTGAACTTGTAAAAATACGCAGAGAACTGAAATTTTTATTTTTTATTTTTGTTTGAAAACCCTTGAGGCGCAAAACCCTTGAGACGCATAAAGTTTCTTAAATGAATTCCATTTTGATGACATGGGGATAAGATTCTTAAAATAAAACAGGAAATGTTTTAATTAAGGTTCGTGTTACTAATTATTATGGACATAGCATCGAATTAAAAATGATTTTAAACTATTCTCTGAATGTGGGAGAATGTTGTAACGTTCAGAATGAAAACCTCTGATTAATATATTTTGCTTACTGATAACCGCGATTGTTTTTCCACTTCAAAAAAGTGATACATTCGTTAGCAAAAAATGTACGACAAAAAATATTTGGTCATAGACTACGATCTTCTTTCAAAGTGAGAACATGTATTGATTTAGTTCCAACTAAAACTGTGATATTTTAACAATCTACACTGGGAGAAAAGTCTTCTAAAAATTACTGTTTAAATAGTAACAAAAAGATATCAAGTACCAGGGCAGGAGATTTACAACAGTAAAAATTACTGTGTAAAACAGTAATTTTTATTGTTTAGTCAGTGTTCGTATATCCAATTCATTTTATTTTTTACAACAGCAAAATCCATATCAGGACTTTGATATGTTTGCATTACTGTTTTAACAGTAATTTTTCTGATCACTCTTCTCTCAGTGTACTATAAAACACACTCGCCCTAGAAATATCTCCTAACGTTTCACCTTAAGGATATTATAACAAAAAATCAACTATTAAAGAATTTGTATATTTTAATCAAAATGAATACTTTGAATCATAAGCTTTCCGAAACTGTAATAAAAATCAGGGCTTACGGGGCTAACTTTCAAGAAAACTGACTTCAAAGTATGCCTTGTAAGCAACTACTTTACATAGGCTCTTATGGAGTAGGGTAGGTTGTTGGCTACTTTTATTAAAAAATATACCACCCAAAGTATTAAGATATTGTCGAAAATCTGATATATTATAGAGAAAGCTTTGTAGAATATGATACTGTAAAGAAAAAATATTTTTACGGGATAAATGAAAGGAATATTCCAATATAAATGTACAATTCGCATTGCTCACAATGTGTTAGGCAGAGACAGAAACAGTATGGCTTGGGTCAAGTTGCACTTTACCTTGGTAAACAAATAAACAAAATGAACAAGTGAACTTAATGAGACACGAAAAATCGAACTCATAAAGTTGATTTATTTCAATTTGTAAATATTTTACTATTTAGTTGCTAATTTGACTGCTATAACACTCTTAAACCAATTTTTTACTAACAACTTATGTTTCCAAGTTCAGTTTTTGATGAAAACCCCAATTTTTTGGTATATCATCGATTATTGATTGGTGCCATATTCGGGTCACCGTAGTATAGCCTAACTTATCTAGTTATATTTTGTACCGTTGTACCATTACGTTGGCTACTAGTGTTTTTCGTTAAATAATAGCTTTTGTGAAAGTTTTATATATGGCCTTGGCAGTTTTTGAAAATCAGAATTTGGACTTGGCCGGTTTTGAAACTCAGAATATGGACTTAACCGGGTTTGAAAATCGGAATGTGGAATTGGCCGGTTTTGGAACAAAAAAATTTGTAACAACTTTTTTGTAAAAATATTAACAAAAAAATTGTTTTTCGACAACTAACTTCATTTGCTTGTAGAGCATAAAAAACTAAATTCAATTTCTGAATCTCAACATTTTTTGTTTGACTTGGACTGTTTTGAAATTGGGCCTTCAATTAATTTTCATTGTTGAAATTAATTTATTACATTATGCAATTAAAATCAAATTTGTAAAGTTTACAATACTCCCCTATTTGAAAAAAACGCTTTTCTTCATTCAACTGTGCCACATTTCTCATATATACAAAATCACCAAATCTTACATACAGACACCAAAGTTGAAAGTTAAATTGCCTTTATCTTCTTCTCGACGTCATAATGAGTCTCGATCTTATTATATTATTTTTCATGGATTTATAAAATGAAGTTACGGAACATAGAACAATGACTGAGCAATCTAAGAACATTCATTATTCTTTATCATGTTTTAATATCTTCTTCCACTGAGGCAGAGTACCTAAAGAGTACGTAAACTCAGCTAGGTTCTTCATATGTCCAAACACACATGTTCAAATTTCACTCAGATTTCACATCGAATAGAAATCAATTATACTAATTCAGGATAGACGAATAAGACGAATAATATAATCGTACCATGATTGAGCAACATGAGGAATTTCATGCAGATGTATTCAGCGAGGTCGAACTTAAGATCCTGCAACTTGGAGGAAAGGTCGTTAAATAGGTCCGCCAGAGAAGGCACGCCGAGCAGACCGAGGCAAAGAAGATCGAACTTCTGACCGTTGTGCAGTGTGGTCTCGTCCGGAAGGTTATTGTGTAGCCTTTGATGCAAGTGATCCAGCACAAGCATATCGGACCATGAGTGCTGCAGCAGCTTCATTTGGTCATCAACCTGTGAAAAATGTACACCATGAATTTGCTGTACCATAATTGGGATATTTTACAGGATTCATGATCCTGAGTAAAAATTCTGAAAGCGGTGATACCTGAAATCGAATGTTTTTTTTATTTACTTCGATTATTGCTCGTTCGATAGTATTTATCATATAAAACAATAATCCAGTACGATTTTTTGAAAACAGATTTTGAAAACAAACTTTTGTATATCAACTATTAACAATTTATTTTTTATGACATTTTTATTAAAAAAATACTACATATTTAAGAACTGAATTGAAAGTTTTTATTCAGACTTTCACGATTGTACGCTCAATGATTGAACTTTTAAATAACAATTTAAATTGTTACTTAATTAATCTTTAAAAAAACATTTTTATTGCAAAATTAAGTTGTAAACTGAAAAACAAACATGTTGTTAATTTCGTACAAACATCGGATAAAAATTATTTGAAAGTAAATTTCATTATGAATAAAATAGCGTTGAGAAAAAAATGGATCGCAATATTGTCAAAAGATATAGCATTTTCCCCGAAGCGGTGCGGCACCGCCGCATGTCACGCGTTGTCCATTCACGCCACGCTATGCCGAATGAAATGGAATCGATCGAATAATGTATTACAGTAATCAAAATATTGAATAATATTCAAGTGGCACTTAAATATTAACGTGTAAAAATGTTGTCTATATAAAAAACACGTTACACTCGGCTTCAAGCTCTTGAAAAATACAAACACTAGACTTAAACACCGAGAAAATACACACAGTTGCGAGTCGTGACTCGACTTTAATAACTCCACTACAGCATTTGCCTGACGTTCAAGGGAGCCACGAAAATCTTGAACAGAGTGGCCGGCAGTGAGAAATGAACCCGCTACCTCCCGAATAACAGTGAATAAGCAAGGTATCGCTACCAACTGAGCTACTGCCTTGTGCAGTAGTAAATGTAGACAACTTAATGTTGTCTACATTTACACTGTAAAAAAGTTGAGTAACATTACGTGCCATGTAATGTAATCTGTAGTGTAATCATTACAAGTTGTGGCAACGCCAACACTTGTAATATTTGATTGTATATATAATTTTACAATCAAATTGTAAAACAAATGATGGAGTATATGTCAAAAATTACACCAAACGCGGAATTTTGCAATGAAAATTTAATATTTCTAATCTAAAAATTGAATGTTTTTTTCCGAGTGTAATTTTACTCTCGGATTGTAAAATTACATCACAGTTCACTTTTGGAGTGTACTTTACGTAATATATAACAAAATCCAGCATGTAATTTTACATTTTAATTTTTAATTCTTGTTTTACAGTGTATTATAAATATTTATATTTTATTTATACTTTAATTACAACACAGTTTTCAATCTAAATAAATTTCAGAATTATAATTATGACAAGGGGGCGTCGCCCTCCGGCGCTTCGCGCTTCCCCATTTTTTATTATTTTTCTATCTAAATGAAATATTACATTGAATATATATTATCATGGATTACAAATTTTGAAAAATGTTTAATTAAAAAAAATTTTTTTTACATTGTTTCCTTCATATCCAGTTTGATGTGAATTTTTCTTAGTTTTAACTAATTTTTTTCGAACTACGCTAAAGTTCTATTTTCGGCACATATTTTTATTTCGCATATGTTTAAAAAGTTTTTCAAAATTATCAATATTTTCCTCAATTGATCCTACTGTTTCCCACATTTGTTTCGTACTTCCAGTTTAAAATCTGCGACCCGATTGCACTTCGGTTTTTTGTCCCACGTCGGAATCAGTTCGGAAATTATCATTCAAAAAATGTTTCTACAGATTTTTCAAACAATTTTCAATTATTATACATTTGTTTAATGTTCAAAAATGTTGTAATTATCAACATTTTTTCAAATTTTCAAAAATGTTGTAATTTTTAAAATGTTTTCAAATTTTCAAAAATTCTTATAATTTTTAAAATATTTCTAAATTTTTCAAAATTTTCTAATTTATTCAAACTTTTAAAAAATTTTCAAAATTTGAAAAATTTAGAACATTTGGCAATTTTTGGAAAGATTTATACAAACATTTTCGAGATATAATTCCGATTCGATTCCGATTTGATTCCGACCGTATTCCGACGTGGGATGATACATCGGCGTGAAATCGGGTCGGAAAATTTAAACTCGGCTGGTTTTTTCAAAGCTTTAAATTTTAATTCAAATTTTTCGTACTTTGAATGAAATAACGTGTCTGCAAATAAATACGAAATATATGATAATTAATTATATTAATTTAACAATTTCTAATTCAACAGAATATTTTCAAATTTATCCAAAGTTGGTTTATCCATTCGAATTTTTCCCTAAATTTTACTCAACCTTTTCTTACACTTTTCCCAATGTTTTGATATTTCCCCATATTTTCAACTCGAACTATTTCCAGGCCCGGGCCATCATCCACAAGTCGGGGGGGGGGGGGGCCGGCAATTTATGTATGGGTGGCTGTATCAGGTTTTGATCAGGAAAC
>JABFPB010001478.1:0-25042 GCA_022817645.1 Ceratoteleas bidentatus | reverse complement strand
TTTTTAATTATCAAAAAATCCGTTTTCGCGCCAAATCGCCAATTCAAACTATCTCTTTGCTTTGGACTTGGCCTTAATAGCCGTGAACCGTCTTAACTCTCCAGAGTGACTATAAACTCTTTGCAGCATAACCGAAATGAATTACAAAGTAGGTGATGGAGTTACAGCTGTGGGATACGTGACAAAAGAGTGACAAGGTCGTTTAGGTTTTTCAGTGCCAAAGCACTTCTGTGTAGGGTCTTTTGTTGCCCACGAAACGTCTAGTGGCCATTCAACATATTCCACTTTCTCCTTCTTCGTTACCATTTTCCGATCTACGCACGATTTCCGCGACACCTTTGGTAAATTTGTAAATGTATGAGGTATTGGTTTGTTGAAGGGAACACGTAATCAAACATTGTCCAAAAATGAAAAAAATTAGATAAAAATGTATGTCCTTTTTCTAAGTGATGTAACTGAAATGAAATTTCAAAAATGCGCTAAATTCACAGTATGTAGAATTTAAGATGTGGCGTCAGAACTGAAATTTTATCATAATAAATGTTATTTATTTTCTCAATTTGTTATTTTGTGCAGTTATTAACAAAATTATTAACAATTATTATTAATAACTATAACAATAATTAATTACAATATGCGGTACAAAACTCCCGGAAGTAAGTTGATTTTTTCAGTTTTTTGTGTGAAGTGGCCGCAAATAATTAATAATTTAAAAACAAAAAATGTAAACAGTTTCCGAAAAAAAAATGAAAACTCAAAATAAAATGGACTCTCAAAAAACGTTGTCTGAACGTTACAGAAACGTTTTAATTATTTTTTTAAATAATTTGTAAAATCAATTTAAAAATGCATTAACTTTGAGAATGTTTAATACAATGATCAAAACACTTTCAGAATTATATTCTGAAAGCGTTTAAATATCTGCGGATCTCCTATACTTGGCTCGTCCGTTTTTTACCTTTCTAAGTTATTTTATACATTTTTTATTGAAATAATTCTAAATATGTGATGGGACGTAATGACTTCTATAAAATATGGTTCGCTACATTATTTCTCATCTTTTTATAGACGATTTTATAAAATTCGGTATGATATCGTTTTCAAATATATATGTTGGAAGAAGTATTAAGGATTCAATCGTTTGAAAATCTGCGGAATACCGAAGTTTTTTACCCCTCTAAGGTATTTTACATATTTTAGTTTTTTATACAAACGAGTTTGAAATAGTTTTGAATTACATTTGTTTTTGAACTACATTCGGGGAATAGTTTTGGGATTAAAATCTACATTACGAGGGGCTTTATAACATTTTTATGTACTTTATTTTTGTCGAATTTGATTTCACTTTATTTCATTTTATTTAATTTTAATTTATTTTGTTTTATTTTATTTCATTTTGGTTCACTTTATTCCACTTTATTTCATTTCATTTACGTCGAAATCAGATCATTTTATATATTTTTATTCCGCCATTTAGATGTAATGATGTAAATGTAGTTCAGATTCGTATTAAGCGACCCCGAAAACATAATATCAATCAATTCAAATATATAAACACAACACATTTACTGCCTTTTTGTTAATCTAATCAGTTCTTCTCTTATTTCCACTCACCCCATTCAATGTGTAAACAAAGGAATTATATTCCCAATAAAGTGCAAATTACCAAAGCGGTATTGATTCCATGCACCAAACATGTACAATCAATTAAAATTATGAATTATTAAATATTTTCACCAAAAATATTTAGTACTAAATTTATTTAGGATTAGGCAAAAACCGAGTAACTCGATCGTTAAAAAATCATGAACATTAGTTTTTCCAGGTTCAACTTTAAATTCCACATTTGGAATTTAAAGTTGAACGTTGTAGAGATAATAAAATCTCTGAAAAGTGCTCAAAAAATCTCTGAAAAGTGCTCGGAAAATCTCTGAAAAGTGCTCGGAAAACATTTGAAAATCTCTGAATACCTCTGAAAATGTCTGAAAAATATCTTAACGTGACTGAAAATGTTTGAAAATGTCTGAAAATGTTTGATAATGTCTGAAAATCTCTGAAAATCTCTGAAAACCTCTCAAAATTGGAACTGAGAGACATTTTCACATTTTTCTCTAAAGATCTCTGAAAAACTATGAAAGTACCCATTTTTTCAGATTTTCAGACATTTTCAGAGACTTTTAGACTATTCCGAGATTTTACGTCTACAAAGACCTCCATCCCCACAAAATCCGCCAATGTAATTTGAATCAGACTTCGTCAAATTCCCCAGAAATTCAACACCTAAAACTCTTCTTCTTCCACCAGCGTTCCGCTCCCTCAAAGGGTTAAACCCACACCCAATTCCCACCCTTTCCCCGCAGCCATTCCCCTTTTCGCGATCGCGGCGCCGTTTTGCGAATCGCCCGCGCGAGCATCGCGCGTCAACAAAACGCAAATGGCAACGCGCAGGCGGCGCTCACTGCCAGGGTCATTCCTTCCTTCCTGCTTATCCGACACCCTACTGGCTCACTGGCTGGCTGGCCTAACGCGTCTTTCTATTCCTCAGTGCGCCAGTCGAGCGCTCCGCGATCGCACAAAGTCCCGCGACCGTTCCCCCCCGTCCGAAAAAATCGGTTCCAAAAGTGCCGCAACCGATCCCAAACCCCACCCCAAAAGTTCGTCGCAAATTCCACTGCCCCTCTTTCGCCAAAAAAATTTTTTTCCGAATGCCGATCGACACTCGAAAGTGCGGAAAGTTGCGGGCGGAAAGTGGGCCTTTTCAGTGAGTGCGATGTGAACTTTCGCGGAACCGAAATGTCCGCAGAACCGAAAAGTGTTCGGGTCCAGTGTTCGCCGGAGAGTTTGCGCAAAATAGTCGTCGCGATGGCTCGACAGACAGTCATCCGGATGTGCGGAAAATAGATAAATGGATATATGTGTGCGCGATGCGTCGTGTGTGTGATTCGAATGGTATATTCATGAATGACAAGATACTAAGTGCGCTGTAACCGGGACACTTCGCGACGCTGAAAGGTGATTTTTCGTTCGAAACCCTTTTCGGGGATTTTGGGTGGCGGAGTGGAGGACGAGTTTTTCGTCACTTTGTGCAATGGGAAAGTGGAGGGAAATGTTTAAACGTGACTTTCGAGAAGTCTTTCTCGAGACATTTCCACGTTTGGGCGATTTAGTGGAAAAGGATTTTTGAAACGTGACAACTTTCGAGGTGTCTTTCCTGGGACATTTGGACGTTGACGATTGAGTGGAAAACGGGATTTCCAAACGTGACGACTTTCGAGGGATTTTTTTCTGAAAATTTTCCACGTTTTGACAATTTTTTTTGGGGGGGGGGGAAGACGGTGTCTTGAAGTCTGTTTCTGCAATGGAAATTTGGGGATAAACTTTCGTCGAATGAACTCGCGAGATTTCGCAGCGAAAATATGGAGAGGAGTTTTGCAAAAGTGTCAAGCGTATTTGGTCTTGAAACATGTAAGCTCGTTTTTCGTCTCGACTCTTTTCCGATAGGATGGACACATTATTTTTGACGTTTCATTAAAGTATTATGTAATTAACCGCGTTTGCAATGGAATTACGAAAATGGATTGTGTCCCAATTAAAATTCACGAGATGAATAATTTGACTCGAGAACAAATCGTAACAGTTTCAATCAAAATGAAATGTATCATGCCTGAGGTGTACCGGATTTCAAATCGAGTAAAACGAGTGACGTTTCATTTAATTTCGTTAAACTCTAGAAGAAATGGAAATTCTGAAAATATCTGAAAAACTCTGAAAAATTCCAATAGTCCCAATTTTTAGAGATTTTCTATATTTTTAGAGAAAATTTTTAGAGAAAATCTATAAAAAAGCCTGAAAATCTATAAAAAAAAGCCTGAAAATCTATAAAAAAAAGCCTGAAAATCTCGGAAAAAGTCTAAAAATCTCTGAAAAAAGTCTGAACATCTCTGAAAAAATCTGAAAATCTCTTAAAAAATCTGAACATCTCTGAAAAAGTCTGAACATCTCTGAAAAAAGTCTGTAAATCTCTGAAAATCTGAAAAAATCTCTAAAAATCTCTGAAAAAATCTGAAACTCTCTAAAATTTTCGACTATCACAGGTTTTCAGAAATTTTCAGAGTTTTTCAGAGTGTTTCAGGCATTTTTAAGAGTTTTTATTTCCACAAGGGAAGAGGAAAAAACCACATCCAATGAAACAAGCATTTTCCTAATTTAATTAGCCGATTTCTGTCACAAAGAACAAGTCTTTTCAACCCACACTTCTTATAAAAACAAATCAAGCCAAACTACTCTGTAACGTTTCGGATTATGACATCAAAGAGTGAATAATAGGCACGAACCGCTGCCAATTTTCTCATAAATCATTCACGATTTTCCGACAGTCGCTCCTCTCCCCAGTTTTTCGTGACGATACTCGACGCGTTTTAATTGTTCGCCTGGAAAATCGATGTGTCGAAACAAAATTTTCGCCGACACGAAGAAAGCAATAATCGAACCCACTTCTTTGACGTCACTCACGTCGAAATTAGAGAAAAGCGGAAAAACGTCTGACGCGTGCCGAAGTTAGTTTTTTTCAACTCACGCAAAACGATCGAAAAAAATCGGAAATGAATTCGAAAAAACGTTTCTGGAAGCGGTAATTACCGTTGTTGCGCTTTTCGTCGGATCAAATCGGTCGTTCGAAATAAAAAATGTCGAGGCGGAAAAAGTGGTCTATCGATTATGTAACTTCGGAATGGGTGAACTTTCAAAAAAGTGTCCCGATTCAGGAAAAATAATTGCCAGAGGGAAACGTGTTTGCTGTGTGAAATTAATTGTAAATAACAAGTTTTGTTTTGTTGCAATTTCACGATGGAATTGGTGCAGATTGGATTATTTAAACTAATCCAAATCAGAAGCGATTTCGTTCCTTATCTTTCGATTAGAGGCGAACCGAAGATATCGAAACTCGCGCGCTTCCGTAAGTGCAACGTACCGGACTAATTCGAGGAGATTTTGGGGATGTTCTAATCCTTTTATCCTTGTTGTCGATTGCAATGTTATAGGTTATGTTACATTTGAAATAACCGAAAAAATAGAGAAAAATTACATTAAATGCATATCAATGTAAGACTATGAGTAGAAATTACTTTCAACCTAAAGTTGTTTTTAATTAGATTTTTTTTATTTCAATTTTTTTCATTTTTTTTAATTAATTAAATCGACTGTTGAAATTGACAAATATGAAAATTTACCACATTTTTGTATTCAAATAAATAAATTAAATACCTAAAAAAATAAAGGTCGTGACATTTTTTATAAACTCGGAATCTCTGAATTAAAAAATTTAAATTCATTTTTTTAAAACATTCCTAATATCTCATTAACGTTTTGAGGAATTTTTTAAATTATTTTGTTATATATGCGAAACACCCTTAGGCGTTTATCTCGGCGTGTTTTTTTATTGAGAAACTATGGATTTTGTTCTTATTGAATGTTGGGGCGAAGCTGGTGTTATGGATTGAATTACGACATTGAAAAGTTTGGTCGGGGATTCTTCGAGGAATGCAATATTCACTTTTCGAAAGAAATAATAACGAAAGACGAACTCAGTATTGAAAAACTTAGTGCTGTCCGGCCATAAAACAATCAACATCGACTTCATCGAAGCTATCCGCAAATTAGAGACGGTTTTGTTGGGTTCATTCTGCTGAGTTTATTGACTTTTTTCATTGATGTCTTAAATAAATCGACCATGCTTCTAAACAGTTTTTTCGCTACTTTCACAAACTTCAAATGTAATTTAACTTGAAAAGTTTGTCAATTTTTAAAAGTTTTTCCAAATTTCTGATTTCTGTATTTTTCTTATTCACACATTGGCAACATTTTAATACATTGCATTTGTTTAGACAAATGAAAACTTACATTTGTATTTATTGTTCTAAATAATGAAAACCTTTTAAAAATGTGTTTTAAAATGCTTGATTTTAAATTTTATTGATTTAATTAATTTAATTTAATGTTTATCATCTATAAAGTTAAAGTAAAAAATTTAATTAAAATAATTAATAAAAAAATATTTTTAAGTTAAAATATTTAAAAAGCTTTTCAAGGTTACGAAAATTGTTCGTCGGTCCAATTCATTTTTCTGTTATTTTTCAAAAAAGAACGTCGAATCAATTTCCGTCGATTTCAAATGTAAATCCCAGCGCCTTACACTTGTGTCATAAATAACCACCACCGCGCCGGATAATAATTTCAAAGAGCGCAAATAGAAGACGCGCGTAATGCATTTTTCATTTGCGAAATCTGTCGCGGATTTGAACGTGCGCGCGTCGCTTTCAAAAACGCATTTTCCGAAACGCTTTTTCGCTGCTACGAAACACTCTTTAATCGCGTTTCGATGAAATCGGGGAAAATCTGCCCGACGGATAAATAAATATGCGATTTCGGAATATTGAAATTTAATTTTGACCTCGCAATTAAACCGCGTTCGGATTAGATAAAGTGAAATTCAATTAAATCGGATTGAAGCAATTGGAGTAACTTTTGAAAATGTATCATTCGACATAATGAAATATAAATAAAAAAATATATAAAAATATACATTCGACAAAAAAATACATAAAAATATACAAACAATATTAATTAAAAATATACATTAAAAATTAATTTAAAAAATTCATAAAAACATACATTCAATTCCAGTCAACGATTTTACTCCGAAAATTGGGGATTGTTAATAATAAACTTAAACAGCTGTCCGGAAATAATGACAAAATTTACGTTTTCGATTATGCCAAATGTATATGACTAGTGGGAGTATAAAAAATTAACATGACTTAGAATGTTTAACGCGAAAAGAGATTTGAAAAGCAAATTCGGTCGGGTATTTTTACCCAATAATTGAAAAACTGTTAATCGACAGGAAAGTTTGTTTCAAATTGCGGTGACGAGTGGAACGAATATTTCGGAGACACATTTAAAATCGAGAAGTATTCAGACAGACAGAATTTATGAAATAATGTTTTCTCATTTACGATGGATAAAGCACTGAGTTCGTCATTTGTATTGAACATTTTACGTGAAACGTATTTCGAGTAATTTTTAAAACTTAATATATTTCTTTGAAATCCTATTGGATAACATATATGTTTCGAAGAAACCTTCACTGTTAAATTACTGTCTGTGGGTTTGTTTATAGAACATTGTAATCATCAAAACGGTTTTAGTAATTTTAGAATGACGACAAATCCAAGGTGTATTTAAATACTCAACATTTTGCTAAATGTGTTAAAACAATTTGTTGTTTTTATTTTACGCGAAAGTTTACTCGAATCGAGTTAGAATGTATCGAAAGATTAAAATAGAAGCATCATTCATTATATTGTTTTCAAATTAAAAAGTTATAACATATTTAATGTACATTCAATTTTACGAGGTTGCAGTTTAATTAACTTTATTCTACACGAAGTACATCAGTTGATCAAATATTAATATTCGTAAATTAATAGCGATTTTAATACTCTAAATTTAACACTGCCGAAATTAATAAATAATCATCAACATAACTTACTCGGTAATTAACGGATATTGGTATAACACTTCCGATATTATGGCCTGGATAACTTAACGACCAAAAACAAACACAAATGATGTATTTAGTACCAATTCAAATGTAAATTTTCCAATTTAACTTTACCACATTTAATCAACATCGTTTAAATAAGGTAAATAAATATACCCCGATTTTGGCCATTAAAGTAGCTTATATGAAATGAATCCTAAAAAGTATCTTAATTTTCCAACTTTTCCAAAACAAATTCAAGAACAATCTGATATAGAATAAATGCTTTGGCATTTATTCTATATCAGATATAATAAATGCTAAAGAATAAATGCTTTGGCATTTATTCTATATTATATTTATTCACGTGTCGTATTTTAGATAAAACATCAATAAAAGAATAAAGTTGTATGAATTTACAATTGATGTCAAGTGAATTCTTTACAACTTTTAGTAATAAGCATAGATCGGATTTCAGACATTTACTAATAATTCAATTTTAAAAAGAAATTAGAAAAAAGAAATTATATGATTTTTGAAATATTAAATACGAAAATATTTATTTTTCCTCTTTGTTATTCCAAAATTTCCAAAAATGGGTTGTTTAAAATGCTGAAAACACATTCTTGTTTATACTCAAATAAAACGATGTCTTACTTCTAACACGGTAATGTGATATTTTCTATGAAAAATTAATCGTTTTTGTGTTACAAGAGAAAATAGCGTTTCCAACTTCCTTCGTTGGAACTGCAATACAAACTTTCGATCTTTAATCTTGGTTCTTTCCTCAGAAACGGTCCACCTTAACCCATTTTTCTTTCCCTCATCATTCGCTTTAAACCTCCCTCAACCGCATCAGACAATATCGTCCAACGCAAAGAAACTTCTCGCGCGCCTTTCTTCTCGCGTGAAATAAGCTCGTCTCCCGGCAGATTATAACTGCACGGCGCGCGCATTGATTAACATACATTGACATAAATACGGCTGTCGTCGCGTGCATACATGCATAACGCAATCGCGCGTTTCCCAGTCAAAAGTCGCCAAAGTGCGCGCGATCGCATAAATACCGAAAGCAATAGTAATCCCCAATAAAAGCGTCGCACGGCCCGGGCATTAAGCGCCATCTTTCGTAACTTTTTATTTTCCCGTGACCTAATTGATTCCCGTCGGATTTCGGCCTTTTTCGGCCCTCGAAACTTTCGCGCGAAACAATCCCTCGTTACTCGGCAAATGTCAAAAATTAAGTTCGAAACATTTTTTTTCGAAAATATTCAAATGGAAGAAAGAAATTTAGAAATGGGACCTTTTTAGGTTATGTATGCCATATAGAAAGTAAAAACAATTTAAAAGAGAACATTTCGGTATTAACCCTATCAGTGCAAAATATTATATAATATGAAACATTTTTTTAGTAATATTTTAGAAATATTTTAGAAATATTTGTAAAAAATATTTTTTAAATATTTGTAAAATATTGATTTAATATTTTTAAAATATTTTTAAAAATATTTTAAAAATATCTTTAAAATATGATTCACTGATTAAAAACTGATTTTGTAAAAAATAATTAAAAACAGGTTGTAAATTAGCAAATAATGATCAGAATTGACAAAACATAAGTTGATAAAAAACGTCAATCGCAAAAATTAAAAAAAAACCTGATCCGGATAAATTTTCGCCTATACATTTCCGTTATTTTCAACGAAACAATCCCCGAACCAGGAAAAATTAAACTTCGTTAATAAATTATGAATGTAATGCTCCCGTCGAATACATTAAAAGATTATATCCATAAATTAAAACTAATTAATCGCGCCGAAGTGCCAGTTAAATTACGGCCTCGGTGAAATCATGTTGCTCGTCAGCAGAAGAATAAATATTTCATTACAAAGTCGAGCATAAATGATGCAAATGCATTTTCCATAAATTCGTTGCATTCCGGACCTTATTATTCCGCGATTTGGAACTTTATTTCAAGATTAACGGCCGGCAGAGTTATGCGCGACGTGGCGTACTCTTTCTGACGCGACAGGAAAAAAATTAATTTAAATTCCCGCCGTGCCAATGATAACTCAGACTTTGTCTCGAACGAATGAATTACGTTCATTCTAAGCAAATCTGCGTGATTGACCGAACAAAAAATCATTTAACGAGTGTATCGAGTAATTAAATTGCGAGGTGATTACATTGATCACGAAGGGTATCGGTACAGAAGATAGAAACAACTAATTTTTTGTCTGTGTTGAATCTTCCCTATAAAAAACGACAGTTAAAAACCGATAAATCTGATATTATTTATCATTTTAAATTAAATTTAATATTAAATTCTACAGCCCATTCTACCGAAAAAAAATAATATTAGATTTAATAGTATTTTCAAAAATTTAAATTAAATCTAAATTTTCAGTAAGGGTCTGGTTTTTAGAAATTTATTCTTTTTAGACACTTTTAGACTTTTTAGACATTTTTAGACTCTTTTAAGACATTGTTTTAGACATTTGTTTACACATTTTTAGATTTGTAGAAATTTTTAGGCTTTCTTTTAGACATTTTAGACTTTTTTTAGTCATTTGTAGCCTTTTTTAAGACATTCTTAGACTTTTTAGTCATTTTGAAGACTTTTTAGACATATCAAAGACTTTTTTTAGACATATTGAAGACTTTTTTAAGACATTTTGGTGACTTTTTTTTTATTGAAAACTACCTTGATTTAGGACAATTTGCTGTCTATTCTACCAAAGTGTCCAAAAATGAGACATTTACTTCTTGCATTACAGTAAATGATAAATATCATCTAATCCAATCAATTTTGATGTATAAATTTTAACTGGGTTGTTTTCGATTGGACAGTTTTAGCGAGAGGGAATTATTGCAAAATTTCACGAGAAAGTTGAGTGGACGAAAGTTTCTAAGGATGATTTCTAGTTTGAGGGTGATAGTGACGGAAATCCCGAGGTTCGCGAAGAATTGTCGAAGCAATTAGGGCGAATGTTTGGTGCGGTTGGCGTTTCGGAAGAGTCTATTTAAGGGGATTGGGCTAACTCTTAGGTCAAAAAACTGTGATTAAATCGAACATGAATAATGGATGTTCCGAAACACTTATGTAATTAGGTTCGCAAGAACTTCTTAAATTTTTCTTCTTACATTTTTCTATTCGCTTAAAATAAAGCACCAGTCCTGCTGTCAGGAAAAATATCACGCTGAAAATATTTCGATTGGTGGAAACCAAAAATATTTCGGTTTGAAGAAAAGAAAAGTTTGTTTTGGAGGAAATGGATTTTCGTTGTGATTTCGTTGTGAGTTATTGAAAAGAATATTTTTAGACGAAAACTGCCTTTGTTAACGAAACGCAAATCTGAAGATTAAATAAAAGATCGAACACTTTTCCAAGAACTCGAAATAGTGGGAGAAAACTATCCGAGGCGAAGAGATTATTCGAAAAATATTTTTCCAGTTTCAAAGAATGATGTGTAAATTTAACTACAGATGTTGCTGCAAAGAATCATAACTGAAAACCGATTACAGACAATGTAAAGAAATTGTTAACATGTTTAAATCGATGGACTAAACCTTCGTCAAAATTACGTTTTGACAGGAAACAAAGTTCTGAAAGCATTTTGACATGATTTTCTCTGTTTGGCATTTCACATTCAATCATTCTTGCCTGCAAACATATACACCGTTAAAACAAGTGTCTTAATTTCAGACCCTTTTTGTAGACATTTTTAAGACGACTTAAAAAAGTGTCTTAAAATAAGACATATTGCGTCTTAATTTAAGACAGTTTTCACGAATTAATTGCAATCAAAACGTATATATAATATTTTTATCTCAATTATAAAAATCGTAAAACTAAATCTAAAATAAATAAAAATAAAATACAAATAAAATAAAAAATCTCAAAATCTTTTATCTTAAAAATAAGAAATTTTAAATTTCACTTGCTGAAAATTCATTTTTTTAGAAACCAAAAGTTAGGAAAGCTAAAAAACCCCAAACTTTATACGTTTTCAATTATTCCCAAT
Source organism: Ceratoteleas bidentatus (assembly GCA_022817645.1). Classification (NCBI taxonomy): domain Eukaryota; kingdom Metazoa; phylum Arthropoda; class Insecta; order Hymenoptera; family Scelionidae; genus Ceratoteleas; species Ceratoteleas bidentatus. Next base: position 13,477 of record JABFPB010001478.1, on the reverse strand, counting down.
TTGTTTGCAAAAATCATCCATAAAAATCCACCCGAAATCTTCCACGCCATTTCCCGCAACTCGCCGAAACTTTTCTTCGCGCCCTGCATTATAAAGCAATACTTCGCAACAGAGTTACGAGGAATCATCGAATCTATTTCATTTCCGCGTGAACTTTCGCCTTTCCCGAAGACACGAAGGGCCGACGAGTTATCTTAAAATTTGGCCCGAATAATTCGTCCGGGGAACAAAATTAAGGGAAAAGTTCGCGCGGCTCATACAAATGGGTCGTTTCGCGTATATATAACAAGTAGCCGACGGAGTCCGGATAATCCAGAGGGCGCCACCGTCGAGGAAAAGAACTCTGGCCATTATTATAATGCCCGGCCGCCATGTTGGTGATTTACGTTTATTCAGATTTTCGCGTTTATTCAATACCGATCCGGGAAATAACTCAGCGGGACGAAGGGCGGGATAATTGTGTGCTATATAAATCAGATTACGGGCGATATTGCCTCTTGTATTGGTGAGTTATGTCGTGACGTTTGAGGTTAAGGGGACAATCTTTGGTCAATTTCCTTGGAGAAATACAATTTCTAAAAATCTTCGAAAGATTCTGAATATCTCTGACAAACTCTAATTTTCTCAAAATTTCAGAATTTTTCTGAACATCTATACAATTTTCAAAAATCTTTAAAAATGTTTGAAAATATCTAACAATGTTAGGAAATCTCTAAAAAATGCTAGAAAATCTCTAAAAATGTTAGAAAATCTCTAAAAATGTTATAAACACGTTGACAATTCCAATTTTGATTTCTTTTTAGAGGTTTTCATAATTTGAAGAAAATAGACATATTATAAACTCTGAAAATCTCTTAAAATGATTTCTGTAGGATTTTTTCAAATTTTTCAAATTCTTATTGTATTTCTTTTGATCAATAAGTAATAATGCGATTTATTCGAAACCACAACTTTTCTCCCTGACGTAGCTTGTATCTCCAAACTGTTCAACCAATCTCTCGAATTGAACCTCTCTGCTCCTCAATATAAATTACATTTGCTGCATATTGCACCTCAATCTAATCATTTCGTCATGAATTAACGAGATTACGAATGTCGTTGATTTGATTAGAAGTTAAAACAAAGTTCATTATGTTAAAACATAATGAACTCATCGTAATACGTACGCCATTTTAAAAAACATTTTAAAAAACCTTTTTTATTGCAATCAGATAAGATCCGAAAAATTTAATTGTCTTCAATAATTGCAAAATAACCTCTGACAAGGGGTAATTGATTTATTTATCACCAGAATCATATAATAATTATTCAAGTAAGCTGAATATATCTCGAATTAAATGGCTTAAACCAGAAATTTCGAAAATTGAACTCAAATAAAATTTCGAATAGTATACGTTGACACACATTCGAACGATAAATTACGGGGAATTAGCGCAATGTCGGGAGTTGTTTTGCAGTGTTCTGTCGATAAATTTTCATTTTTTGAACCGCAGCGGGGAGGTTAAGGGGCGGCATGTAAAACGAATGAATCATCGACTAGAAGGAAGATGTAATAAAGGTCCATTAAGGACGCTGATTGCACAATGTTTCATTTTTCGGTTTTACTTTTTCGTGAGAGTCAATCCATTACGCGCGTTCTTGAAGGCCGATATGGCTGCTTAATGTTTATTTAAATCGATATGTCGCTGCGTCGCGGATTAGCACAATGTGTTACGAATCAATGACGAGTCCCCCGGTCGAAACGGAAAGTCTGAAAAGTCAGGGTTTGTGCTATTTTGACGTATAGCAGCAGTTTATTATTTTTTTGTAATTAGGGTGGCAGTGGGAGTCTTAGAAGTGGGAGTGGAATGAAAGAACTATATTCCAATTCGTCGACATAAAATTCGATTTAATCCACTCGAAAGTTTTTAATTAAAACACATGGATGCTATACCTATGTAATTTTTCTTAAGAAGAAAAGAAATATATAGTTAATAAAAAATTTAAGTTTGATAAAAAATTTGAATAATGTGAACAAACAAATTTTTTAAGTTAAACACTTTTGTTTGTTCACATTATTAAAAAAAATTTTTAATGGCAAAAAAACTCCTTATCGGTGAAAAATATTATTTAATATTAAAAAATATTTTATAAATATTTTACAAAATTTTTTTAATATTTCTAAAATTTATTTAATATTTTAGAAATATCATAGAAATGTTAGATGTCCGGCTAAAATAATATTCGTATAATAGTAAAAAAAATATTTTTTAATATTTCTATAATATTTAAAAAATATTATTCACTGGTAGGACTGTGGCTGTTATTTATTTTATACATTCACGCTATTCTTTTCGTGTAAATAATGTTACATAAAATGTTTGCAAACTCAAAAACTAATATCTCGTAAAACTACAGGAAAAGTACATTGCCGCATATCAAAATAGAAAAATTTTGGTCTTTACAATATCTTAATAGCATTCAATTCACGACTGTTTGACATATCTTATTTTAGATCTTCAAAGCAGGCTTTGAAGCATATTTTTGTTTTACATTGTGTTGCATCCTATGAAAATATTATTTAATCAAAAACATTTCCTTTTTTTCATGTGGTCGAATGAAATATCACATCGAACTTTTAATCAAATATTGCATTTTTATTACGCTTTTTCCATATTGCATTTCGGAGGGATGTTATGTTGAAAGAAATAAAGTTTATGCATTTTTGTCATTTGCATTGCCGAATGCTGATAAAGTGTAAATGATTGAGTGATATTTTATACGGAACTGTTTGCGATGAAATATTGCATAAGTGCACGGATTTCGCACAACCTAATTTGATAGTTATCATGCATTTTCAATTAAAAATAAGCAGACTCAATTACGCTAATGTATTCGCCGCTGTAAGTGAATTTCATATTTTCCAGCAGAAGAAATTGATTTTGATAAAACGCTAGTGAGTTGATTATAAGAATCGCTCTCGGTCGAGGATTTTGTTCTTATTTTAATCGAATATCCATTTATTTAAACAGCAGCTGCACGATTCGTTTATCGCTGAAAATCCGGAAAATGTCGGGAAATCCGCTATTTACAATCGAAGGGATATTTGTTTTATTAAAAAGTTATTCTTTCATTATTAATTATCATTAAATAATAATTAATTGTTGAATAATTATAATTACAATTCAATTCATCAGAACGAACCATTTTTTTCAACATAAATATTTAAGCCAGAAAAAAGAATATCTTACATTCGAACTTCCCATTCAGATATAAAGCAAAATCGAACTGAAAATTTTTGAAGTGAGATATTACGGAACGTTTAGAAAACTTTCGAGATTTTAAGTGGATTTAGCAGATGTTACATATCCGCAAAGTGTATGTTACAATGATACGGAAAAAAGTTAATTGCCGTTTCAACGACGTGATGAAAATTTTAAGCGCTTCGTAAATAACCGATCTTAAATGAAGACACGCGAAACGTTCTTTTAATAGGAAAACAAATAAAGCGATTCAGACAAACTGCCGCTTCGAAATGAGAAACACTCTAAATTAAATGGAGCGGTTATTTAAAGCAAACGTAATGTCGAACCCGATATCAGAGCCGATTTTGAAATTGTTGTGGGAAGGAAAACAATTTCCCCAAAAACGCGTTAAAATATTTCAATATCCGACCGTTTTGTACACATTTCGGTAATTCCCGACCCAACCACCAAACCAATATGTTTTCCATTTTTCATGCATCCGAAAGGATTTTGTTTGATTCGTATCACTTCGGTTTAGAAATAATATAAGTTGTTAAATTGGAAAAAAGTCAAGTTTGATGCGTATTCATGATATTTTAATATATACAAAAATCGTATATACTTCTTCTGACATTTTAAAGTCTGTATTTTGAATGTACAAATAGAAGGTGTACGAAAAAAGTTTTTTGTGATCATTATTTACCTATTTTTTATCCACTTTAATTCATTAATATATGTTGGAAGCTGAATTATTAATTTAATCATCCGCATTAAAATAAACAAATAAATAAATATTTTTAAATAATAATAAACAATGTTTAATATCGATTTTAATCCCGAAAAGACTCCCCTGTCATTTAGTTATAAAAATTCGCTCGAAAATGCACAATTTAAATTCATAATATCTCATATTTGAAAAATAATAATCTCTAGAAACGATAGAAACAATAACAACAATTGTTACTAACAAAAAATATTATTTTTACTTTGTTTATGTTCCTAACAAAGTAATAATAATTGTTACAAACAAAACGTTAATAATAATTGTCGAAGTTTTGTTAATAATGCTATCGTCTTAACGATTTGATTTAATCTGCCAAACAACTTGTCTTACACCTCTCTTTTTTGTTCATCAGCTGAGCTGAGGAAAACATCATATTTAAGCTCGGGGCTATATCGACACAAAGGATCTCGCAGACGGGAAGATCGGAATCTTGTCAGAACTTTTGGTAAGATGTGGCCCGTGTACTTATCTAATAGAGATCACGCCGAAAGTGGCCGGTATTGGCACTTTCAAGTACTTTACGAGAAAAATCCGTTTGAGCAAAAGTAAACCGGTTTTGATGGTGTGGTTTGACATTTTATGAAGTGGAATAGAAACCAAAATTTATTTCAAACCATTTTAATTTTATAGTATAATTCATTTTGTAAGTCAACATTAATTTATAGCAAATTTTATAAATAATGTATTAATAAACAATTTGTTTAGAAGGATCCAAATTATGAAAAGTGAACGAAAGTTGGCGTCTTTCATGCATTTTATTCAAATAAAAAAAAGTATTACTGGAAAACAAATTAATAAAAAAAAATTCCTCATTATGACTTTTAAGAAGAACTGGACTAAGTTCCAACTTAATCGGATAAAAACTGTCAAAAAACAGTACCAAAAATATCCAATTTCGGTCATTTTTGTTAAAAAAGGTAGATTTTTTACACAGTTTCCTTTCAAATTCAATTTATAGAAACAAAATACAACAAAATCAAGTGATTCTGGCGAAAATTAACAATGAAGCATACAACAAAACGTTATAAATAAATAAAACTATCAAACCCATATTTTAAATAAAACATGCTTCGAGCCAACAAGAATTTAATAAAAACCAGTGCCAGCAATCTAATAAAAAATCGCCGACATTTGTCGTGATAAACGTGTCCCTTTTATTTGTTGCTTTCCACCCCACCCTCTTTTGTATTTCCGTCAACGCGAAAACAAATCCAACCAACTTGATACAATTAAACGACACTCGCAATCGCAATCGACATTTAATCCCAACGTGTCACGTGGCTAACGTGAAACGCGATTAATCAAAATGGCGGCTTTAATCGCGGCGAAATTTTTGTTTCGCCGCGCATTTCGATTTCCCGCGAAACCGATTCGCTTTTGTGCTCCGTTCGGGCAAACGTTCGGAACAATTACTCGCGCGTTCATGCGCGCGTTTGAAATATCGACGGCGGTAATAGATGCGCGTCCAATATGAAATGCGCAGAACGAAAATGTTTGGTTTCGGCGTAGGCCGGAGATGGGCGCGGAAAAAAATAGAATTTAATGCGATTTAAATGCAGCGGCGACAGTTTACATACATTTTTCAGCCGACGTTCATTCGAATGCATTGCATTGGCGTTTGCTCTCATTTTGAATACTTAATAAGCAGGAGGCTAAATAAAAGTTAGCCGAAAATACATCCAATGTCGGCCTTTTTTCTCCGCCGAAGATTCGGGTTTAATGATCAACGCGACATCCTTAAAAGTTTAATTTTCGAGCAATAAGAAAAACGTGAGTTATTTTTATTGACGAAGTTTCGGATGATTTTCAAATTTTCTTGCTTGGATTTATAAATATGTTCACAATATTTTACAAAAAAATGTATACGAAATATTTTTAATTATTTAATCAATATATTTAAATATGTAGTAAATATTTTTACATTTACGTTGGACATTCAGATATTTTTTGAATATTATTAAAAATATTAAAAATATGGAAAACAAATATTTCCGAAACAATACGCTTTTGATTTTTCTGATCGCATTGAGTTCTGTGAAATCGTTTTTCAAATGTCATAAACAACGTTTCAATAATCGTTCATTATTTATGAATAATAACTTACCAAAAAATGAGAATTTAATAAAACTTTAAATTCGGATTCTTAGATTGTTATTATTTAATTTACCAAATTTTTAAGCAATTCGTCTGCGCAGAAATCAAGATTTTCAGTACTGAAATTTCATTAAACTTCTTTTTTGATTTTTTTTTATTTTGCTTGGGAATTTGGAAAATCAAATAAAAGTAGCCTCGAAATAAACCAGATTTAAAGTTGCATGGAATTCCTATTATTTTAACTTAATAAGAGAACTACTTAAACTTTAATGTTTACTTGAATTCTTTAAAATTTAAAGAGCAATGTAAACTTTCCGCTTTTTAACAATGCATGGTAATTTTCATGAAGCAAAATGTTCAGAAATTAGTGGTTAAAAAAAGCAGTTTGCAGGCTCGAAATTTGAATACAATATTTCGAGCGGTCGAAAACCGCAATATTTATGACTTCCTTGCAAGTGAATTTAGGTTAATGCCACAATTTCAGTGGTATACATATTAATAAGTTCGTGAGAATGTTATGCAAAATCGTGACAAAGTAGCGAACTAAGATCCTCGTTAAATACCCTAACCGGTGGTCTTTAATAATAACAGTGGTCTATCTTTTTATAGATTTTATGGACTTAGCACAAAGGCGAAGACGTGAAAAGTTTGTTAAGAGTTCGCCGATCTCCCCCAATCCAAATCCGCTAATATAAATAATTTAATAACCGAGAAATCCTACACCCTATTTCTAACTCTACTTTGTCGAGAAGAAATATTTATCCAGCGCCAGCTTCCGGTTGCAAGCGCTGAACTTTTCGTCGCCGAAAGCATTTGAACGAGCTATTATCACCTCGAAATTCGTACCTTCATTATTCCAAACTCAAACGAATTTTCCGAATTATCCATTTCCGTTTGGGAAAATGGATAACGGTGTAACTCAATTGAAAGATGAATTTAATTGAAATCCGAATTTTAATTGACTTTACTGATCGTGTGAATTCAAACAGCTTAATTAAATTCGACTATATCTTTTCAGAACTGAACACCTCGCGCATGCTTATGGCAAAGTGTTCCTAATGTGCAAAAAGAAGGGCTGTCGCATGTGCTGCACAGATATCCGTGTCTATAACGCAATTTCGTGCCTGCATTGTGCACGAGTTGACTATTTGCGCCATCCAAACAAGTCTATAATTATATTTGTCAAACTTACGCGAGGAAAAGTGGTGCATTATTTCAACGTCTTCGATTTGCATTAAATTCGAAAAAGGCGAGCTTTGGATCGAATTTACTCTAAAGACACACTGAGAGAGGTTCTGAAGGATTCTCAGAGGAACAGCAAATTCTAGTTTACACATTAAACATTTTCAGTTTACGCTTTCATGAAACATGTAGTTATGTTTTAATTCGTTTAATTTAAAAATGAGTTTTAATTAATCTGAATCAATTTGTAACTATTATAAAGACTGTTTTAGACATTGTTATTGCTGATCAAATTGCACATTATTCGTTTGAAATTCAATTAAGTTGGAATGAAGAAAATTGAACAAAATAGAAACTGCTTAATTTAATTTTTAAGCAGAATGTAAAATGTTGAATTGTTTCTAAATGTAGATTGTAAAAAATGTAGTATACTTCGTTTTTCAAAACTCCTTAAACCACAACTTATTTATCAAATGCAAACGCCCAAAATAAAGAAATAAATAAGCAATTTTAAAAATTGCCTAATCTTTCTAACTTCGAAACTGCACGTAACTATTCCTTTTGGCGATGCTTTTGAGTTACAGCCATTTTGATGGAATATTAATGTTCTCTTGAAGTTTCGAATCCACATTAATGTTCTATTAACATTTCCTCGATTTCCAATAAATTTTACTTATATCATAGAGATATCTCGACATTATGAAAAAGCGAAAAAATGGCAATTTTTTTACTGCAGTTTTAGATACTGCAGCTTTGAACCATTCACTATTATAATGAAATCGAAATTTCGATATCTGCATTGCAAATTATGTTTTCTTAACATTGTGACTGGTAATGCACAGCATCTATTATGAAAACATTTTTCCAGTTTTCTCGCAGTCGGCGTTATTTTTCTCAGACGATTAACTTCAAAGTTGGCACAAATAATCTTCAAAGTATCATGACGCTATTCTAAAGACGGATTTTTGATTAATTTTTTAAACAAAAGTTAAACACTTCAAACGTGAAAAATATCGAAAAATAGGCCAAAATTGGCCAACTTTTTGCATTTTACACTCAACAAGCATAACTCCAGAACAAAGTAAAAATAAAAAATTCCGTCTTTAGAAATGCCAGATTATAAAACGATGATGAAGTGTGCCAAATTTGAAGATATTCGGAATAAAATTGACGTAAAAAAATTACGCAAAAAATTCCATTTTTTAATTATCTTAATTAATAAAAGGGGGAAAAATATCCCCCCTTTTATTAATTGATATTTTCTAATAAAGATTTTATTAGAAAATAAAAAATTAAAAAATTAGAATTAGAAAATAAAACATATTTTTTGGAAGCTACTATATCATTTTCGTATGCGACACGAAACGCCTTAATAAATGTTATTTCTACTAATATAGAGAGTTGGGAAAGTGACCAAAAGTCACGTCGTAAAATTAATTTCCATACGAAACAAAAAAATCGTTGAATTTCGCGTGATTCCGGTTCGTTTAACTCGCGCGTATTAGCATGATTCCGGCGCGCTATTTTCAGTATTCTGCGATTTTCGGAGGAAGACTCGCGAAAGAGATGTGCTGAAGATACGATGTAATCTCGTTTAAGCAAACACAGCGTGGGAGATATTGCGTTTGTTTTAAGTGCCACGCGGTTTACATCGAGATTTGATTACAACAGTGATAACACCGAAAAATCAATAGCAGCCAATTAAAATCGATTTCGACGCCGATACAGCGGATATGAAAATGAAATGAAAATAACTCGCGTTTTACCCAATCGAGTGTAATGATATATTGGATTTGTTGCATTTTTTATTTGGGCAGTTTTGCGAACGAAAACGCTTTAGTGCTTTCGATGATGAAAATGAAAATAACTCGCGATATTGATATGGGAATTACTTTTATTAATATTACCAATGAAAATTGCCGAATTTGGAAATAGTCATGCAGTTATTCAATTTATGAACAATTTTATTTATGAACATTGATGCGTGTTTAATTCTGAAAGTAAAACGAATTGTTAATTTTTGTCATTTTAATTCGAATAAAATCTTAAGCATTTTCAGAATATGAAAAATTGTACATTTATAAACTCGAACGCATTCAATCGCAGAATAATGCAATTAAATAATAAACCTACTTTTCACTTTAAGTTTGCGAAATTCCAACGGTTTCCTTCGAATGCACTTCGCCGTTTAATCAATGGAGAAACTTGTCTGAATTCGCATGGAAACAAGATTAAAAGACAATTGCCATTTTCTTCGGGAAAAATGGGTTAGCTTATCGTTTAATATTAAAAGCGTATTAGAATTTCATAGGTATTACCGTTGTCACAAAAGGTTCACGCAGGCGACAAAGTGTCGCCTTTCGTCCGAGGAAAAGCAGAATACAAATTGTTTCCCATTTACAAACTAAGATCGACCGACGTAAAAAAATGTCCTACCTCTTTCTCACCACTTTTCCGTCGTCGACAAATACGAAATCAATGTCCGACAGATTTTGTTCAGAACAGACCAATTGTTACAGGAAAACTCGTTTTGGAACACGAAATGACTGGAGTAATCGATCGAATAATAATAAAAAAGGTTTCAGCATGGCCAATTCGTAATAGACTGCAGTTTTGTTGACTGTAACCGGCACTTAAAAGTTGAGATGCTTAACTGCAAAAGTCTGCGAATTGCGCGAAAATTATACCGAAAGTGCTATTCATTTTGTCGACCAGAGTGCAATTCCGGCGAAGTAAAAATGCGAAATTCGAGATCTAACAGAAGTCTGTTCTGCATCATAAATAATACGCGAAAAGCCCTGTTTCGAGCTGTTTCGGTGGATTTTCGGTGAAATTTGAGAAGATAATTAAGCGTCTAAGGTCAAAGTTCAGGTTGATACGAGTTGAGTGAAAGAAGATAGTAATTATAGACTAAGTTCAACCCTTCTAAAGATTAGAGGGAACATACTTTTCGAAGTTCGCCAGAAGTCTTTATGAAGTTCTTAGTTGAAATTTCGCATTTTTAAAAATAGTAACTAAAAAAACTTTTTTTGGATACTATTTAAAAACAGTTATTTTTTGCTATTCGAATAAAAATTTTTTAAGGTGAAAAAACTCTACTTTACTGACATTGACCAAAAATATTTCAGTTTTAGTCAGTATTTTGATTTATGTATAAAATACTGAAAGTCGAGCTTTCAAGTGAACTGCAAAAGTAAATGTGTGACATTTGAATTTTGAGAAGTTAATTGAATATATTATGTCGAAAAATGAGGAGAGGGGAAAAGTAAGGTTTTGATGGGAGTTACAAAATTAGCCATTTCGCACCTCAGTTGCTCTTATCAAAAATCCTCATTTACATAGAAAACATCTCAATCATGGCCCATTGCCGAGTTGATTAATATCGCCCGAAATGGTTTGCACTGTGTGACGAGAAGCTCGTTTCACTTGAAGAATCGAAGAAAAAGCCCGACTACAATGTGTCGGACTGTGTTTTCCCGCAACCGACATTTCCTAAACGCCCTTTTTGTCACGGAAAAAGTGTCTTCATACATTTCCCGACTCAATTTATATGTCACTATGTTCACATTTTTGTTTAACTCTTAACTTGATGTCCAGTGAACTTTTCCTCCACAATTTTTCATAATGTTATAACAAATAAAATTTTTATGAATAGCATGGAAATAAATTCTCAAGAAAGTTTTCAAGTGTCCTAAAAAGGTTAAAAATAAGAAAGTGGCTATTCGCACCGCAAAGTAAACTAGAGTAAAGGAGGGGAAACGAGAGTAAAGAGTAATTAAGAGTAAATGAGAGTAAATGAGAGAGTAAACGAGAGTAAACGAGAGTAAACGAAAATAAACGAGACTAAACAAATGTTTGTCAAAAACATCGACAAAAATTCCTAAATGAATTTTATTTTCGGACTTTTTTTAAAAAGTCCGAAAATAAAATTTCAAACACACGAGAAACAATGAGAAATCCACGGTGAAAACTTGTCAAAATAAGAGGAGCGCCGTAATTTACCGCCGAAAAATCGTGTCCCAGCGAAAACCGGCTGCATCGGAAAACAAACAGGAATGTAATTTTAGACGCCGAAAATAAACGCGCGACACCATCGCTGTCATCGCGCGATTAAGTCCGACGAATTTAAGCCGCGAAAAAGCCGATTTCGGCCGATAGCATTTCGCGCGAGGTAATCTCCGACGTTTCGTTCGCTTCGCGATCGTTTTCTCGGACAGGTCTTCCCTTCGCGCGACAAGCGTTAAAGTGCACGACCAATCGTCGGAGGACCAAAATAATTCGCATACCGCGATCTTGGCACAACGACACGCAGCCTAATGACGAGAAGAAAATGCATAGTCGGTGGACTAAGGCTAAATGCGTTGGGCAAAAAATCGAAATAAATCGGAAAGACGAAAAGACGAGCTGTGCGAACGAGCGACTTGCAGCGTGTAATTAGAAATTATAATTGGAAAAGTTTGATGCGAATGTAACGTCTTTGCAAACCTTGACACTTGGAATTTATTAAACCGAAACGATTTCGGGCGAAGTTGGGGCATCGATTCTTGTGGTATACATGATTGGAATATTTTCACCGAGAAAAAAGTTACATGCAGAAATTTGTCGTGTGGAATATGTTTAAAGTAATGTTTTTTTGTTAAAAAATAGTTAAGTAATTTTTAAAGTAATTAACATTTTAAGGGAAAAAAGGAGGGGGTGGGTAGACAATATGAAGAATTTGTTTGAATTTTTTGAGATTTTTTCGACAATTTTCAGGAATTTTGTTTTAATTTTGTTTGCAATTTTTTTGAATTTGTTGAAAAATTTTTTGAATTTTATTGAAAATTTTTTTGAATGTTGTAACTTTTTTTTGAAATTTTAATGATAGTAAAATTTTGTTCAGTCTGAAGTAATGATTTTGAAATAGTATTTTCTCGTAATAAATGTACTTTCATTTTTTAGAGATCAATTTGGGTAAACATTTTTTTCTTTAAATCTGTATTTGAAAGTGTAAGGCTTATTTATATTTATAGTATTTTTATACGATTTTTTAATTGAACACCTTTCAATATGTCCCAACCTTGAAATTCAATAATATTCGAACATTCAGTGTTTAATAAAATTCAAACACTTTTAATGTTTTCATTTCAAAATCAGTCAAATGGTTATCCATTTCTATCGCAGAACAAAAAAATAATTCACACGCAATACCTTCAAATGAAAAATCGAAAACCAGATTTATTTTTTGCTTTGTTTTTTTGCGAAGCTATATTTTTTATCTACATATTGGAATGTTAGTTAAACTAAATAAGAGATTTAAAACCCCAAACAAATTATAACTCTGAACAGGAAAAAGCTATTTCAAACGAAGAAGAAGCTGTCGTATTATTCTGGAATATAAATTAAGTTACTCCTGATAAATCGTATAAATAAAAGGTGAATTATGTAGAAAAACATTTGTTTCTATCAATCAAAACAGTGAAACATTAGATTAATGAATATATATTGGACGACTATAAATAATTTAAAAAATCTAAAACAATGTTTCTCTTAATTTTATTTATAAAGAGTATCGTTAAACATATATTTATGATAAACAAAATTTTTTATAAATTTTGTAACAAATTTTGTATAGTTATAAAAAATTTTATTTTCTTTTAATAACTTATATGATAAAACTTCCTTAATTTTCTAAATCAATCACATTCAAGTGTTTCCTTCTTTTCACCTACTAAACCTCAGGATCAATCTGCGTAAAAATTATAAGCCTAAATATATACCCGACGGCGGGTTATGTCCAAAAATAACCGAAACACTTTCGACCGAATTTACCATTTTCCATTTCGGAACATATTCAAATTGATTTAAGTTTTTTATTCTGCACAATTTCTATTACTTCGTTCCAATAACCCAATTTCAACATTATCTAATTGTTATATTCCCCAAAGTAATAACTCTTTTACAGAAATTTCTCCAACATTACATTAATTTCTGTGGAATTTCTTAAGAATCTTCAAACAATTAAAAATCCATTATGCAACCAGATTATTTAAAAAATATTAGGAAAAAAAATATATTCACAAAATATATTTGCAAATACATAACTTTTTGTCCCCAAAATAAAATGTTTATATATTTTTTTGTCGTACCTGCACAAAAAATGACCTTTTTCGTGCCTGCATATCGGGCGCAAAGTGGTTCTTTTCCGCCCTCG